>JASSUY010043233.1:0-13531 GCA_032466535.1 Forpus xanthops | reverse complement strand
AATTTTTTTATTTTTTTCTTTTTTCTTCCCCCCCCCCCCCCCCCATCTTTTCTGTCACAGCATGAACTGTGAGAAAGGATTTCCTACCCCCTTGTGGAGTCTACAGGCAAAAGCAGCTTTAACGAGAGCCCTAGAATAGTAGAATTATTGAATGATTAGAGTTGGAAAGGACCACGCAGCCTTCTCTTCTCCAGGCTGAACAGCCCCAACTTTCTCAGCCTATCTTCATACAGGAGATGCTCCAGTTCCCTGATCATCCTCATGACCCTCCTCTGGACTTGTTCCAACAGTTCCATGTTCTTTTTATGTTGAGAGCACCAGAACTGTACACAGTACTCATGAAAGCAAAGGACAGGCACAGGATCACTTCCTTCGACCTGCTGGTCACACTCCTTTTGATGCAGCCCAGGATATAGTCGGCTTTCTGAAGAAGGTTGACATCTTTTATTACAGCAGGAGTGAAAAAAAAAAAAAGAAAGTCAAATCCTTGGGTTACAATCACACCAGCTGAAAATTTTTTGAGAAACAGGTTCACTTATTTTTGCAAACTTTGTGTTGATTTCTAGTTTATACCTTAATTCTGCAGAGCACTTAACAAATTATTTAGCATGAAGTCACTTGATATAACTATGGTTCTGAAGGCAGGCATGGTCTGGGCATTAAGTAAGCAATAACAGGAAACATCCAAATGTAATTCTTTAGAGACACTGAAGTAGCATTTCCAGATTAATTTTTCAAGATCTAAATTTTAATTTAAATATTTAGGTTTTAATTTACAGACATTATTTTTCCATTCAAAATGAAAATGTGCTAGAGAAGTCCGATAAGTTAATGGTCACTGATCAGCATCAAATTTTCAGTTATATTTTTTTTTTTTTTACAAAAAAACCCACATTTTAATCAGTTTTAATTGCAATTAAGTAACAAAAGTAACTGTTCCAAGAAACTCCTGATGAAAAGGCAGACACAGCTGCAACTAATATATTAAAATAATTTACTTATTCTTCCATAGAATCATAGAATAGGGTTGGAAAGGACTTTAAGATCATCTAGTTCCAGCCCCCCCGCCATGGGCAGGGACACCTCCCACTAAACCATGCCACCCAAGGCTGTGTCCATGTAGGTATCCTACTGAAATCATCTTTCTACTGGATCAGTTGTGTGTCACCCTACATGGCTGCAGCAGCAACGAAGCATCTATGAAGCACTGCAGAGAAAAGTGACATAGAAAAGGATGTACATTTCCTCAAGGGACACCAAAGATTTTTAGCTATATAAATCTCAAGAAATTTTTTTTTTTTCCTGGTAAGAAAGGAGAAGTGCTTTCACTTGTATTCTAATTACACGTTTGCACCAAAATGTAGGATGGAGCAAAACAATGTTCAAAGCAGCTCTGGATTTTAATATGCAAAAGGATATTTAAACAGATACCTGCCATGTGCTCTCTTGCTCCTTGCCCTGGAGAGTTCAGCCCCTGCTGCCCACTTTGTGACACTAAAAAAGTTGTCCAGTGTAAAAAAGCAGCTTTGCATGGACCGCATTCAGATGGTTGAAGGCTATTTGGTACTTTCCACAGGCTGGGCTACTTGCTGGCTTGTATTTCGGCATTAACTCTTCATTCATTTTGTTCTTCCCGTGCTGTGCAGTGCAACAATTCTCCCCCTCCTTTCCTTTTTTACCAGCTTAAAATATCTGAAGATCCTAATTTTTCTTTTGAAATGTGAATTAACAGGCACTATTGACATATGGCTTGTTTTGATTAGGTTAGTCCCAGCAGAGATGTGTTTTGCTCACTGCAAACAACAGCAAAAAGAATTGGGATCTCTGGGGAAGGGCTAAATAGGTTGCACATGCAGAACTCTTTTGCAGCCTTGGAATTACCTTCAACACCTATTATTAATGAATTCTTCTTCAGAGATCTCTTGAACCAGATCACGTCATATACAACTTTTTCTGTGTGTGTTTTGACTTCTTTTGTCATACCTTTCACAGTTTCTCTGCTATATCGCTAAACACCAACTTCACTATAAAATGCACTTTACAGCCACATTCAGAAAAAAAGTTTGGACAAAAAAAGATCATGTTTTGAAGGTGGTAATTTATTGGCATTTTTTTTTCACTTTATGATGATATTACTAATTTCAAATTTCAGATAAATGCTAAAAAAAAGAGGAGACAATAAATTAATAAACCGAAAGAAAAACATTTTAAGTTTGGTTGAAACAATCCTATACTGGAACAAATACTTGAGTTGTTAATTTCAAAGATAACAGGTAGGATATTTAAATTTAATAATTCTTTTTATTAACTTCCTGAACAAAAATGTCCTTTTTTAAAATTGTTTTTTAATCCACAATCTCCTTGGTTTTAATCCTTAAGTTCACTAATTTGGACCAATATGGACAACACCAGTGAGGAGTTCTCTTTCCGTCTTCATTTCCACTTTTATCACTTCTAAGCTGCCACGGTTAACTTACAAAGATACTGCTTCTAAAACTGCTCAAATAGGTGTGTCCTATAAAGCACTTCAATGGAGAGAACACAGATTAGTGTAACAAAGAGCAGGCAAACATAAAAGCGCATAAAAACAGGATGCTGTGGACAAGAATCTTCAATACTTCCAAAACTGGGGCAAAAGATGCTATTTGTGTAAGAAATATTAAGTAAGTACATATACTGCACCCTACGGAGACTCTGCACAGAGGTTGGGTGCACTACACCTAACAGAATTTTAATATGGAGAGAATGAGTATTTACTCTACAAACATTTCTGTCACTCTGCAGTAATGATAAAACACTTATATGGAATGCAACTTTTCCGGAGATGATGGCTACCAGAAGTGAGAGCAAAAGGCTGCACTGTAAGCGATATATGGCTGTAATAGACATGATGCAAGATTGAAGATTTATGCTTGCTCTCCCAATGTAGGTCAACTTAGTAAGCCCATAGCCTTCTCATACTATTATATTCTATTTTGGGATCCCAGACTAACTCTTTCAGAAGCTGTGAGGAAAAATTTCACAGCAAAGGGGCACTAATGATCGCCCTCTTAGGAAGTCCATAATCCTTTGAAATTGTCTTGTTCTATATTAAGGAAGTCAGACTCAAAGGTTACTTAGATGAATTTAGATCTTAGAGATTATTTCCAGGAGCTTCAATATAAAAAGATAGGGGCTATGCATGTCTCCTTTACTGCAGATCAAACCACATCAGATAGCACACTTATCCTTCTATTTTTTTTATTTATGTTTTCCTGTGGCTTACTAGGCTGCATATTACATTAAACAGAAGTTGAGTTTGAGGCTATACAGCAACTTTGTCTGAAGAATGAAGGGTAAATAGAACAAACAACTTCGCATCATGGCATTTTTTATTTTATGATAGCATCCCCACATTTGAAAGTGGTACATGATAAAAAGCTCTTCTTGTTCCAAAGAATAAAGACCTACGTTATCACTGTTTGAGCCTTCTCTTAATCATGAACTGATCTTTTTTCCCATGACCAGATGAGAAGGTAGGGGAAAAAATGTAAAGCGATTCCAACAAGTAATGTGTACAGAAAGGACAAGCTGAGATCATTTTGTTTCATGTTGTTCCTTTTTAGGGATGGTGATAATCACTTCTGAAGCATCATCACAGCTATCTAGATAGACAGGTTAAGTATTTCGACAAGACATGATTGTACTTGGAATTTCAATGACAAAGTACTAGTATAAGAATTATACTTTATTGCATATAAAATACAGGAAGAATCAAAACTAATGGAAATATCAGAGCACCAAGAACAAACACTCTATTTTTAATATCAAGAGCTATTTAAAAGCCTCTGATATACATGATCACTTATTAAAATGTGAAAATAGGAAAAGGCAAAAAAAACCAAACCCAAGCTCTGAAGTTTTGCAGCAAGTCTCAAGCTAAGCACAGTGTTTCACAGAACTATGTCCCAGTAATACCTTTTTGCACTGGGGTTTTTAATCCTGTGGAAATGCTGCCTTAAATTGTTGTTGAAGCAAAACTGAAAAAAAAAAAAATCTTGCTCTTGTAGTTTTTCAATTCCTATTCCAATAACTGCTGTGCATGTACAAAAACAGAATGAAAGGGAAATCAATGCTGACTTTTGCTCTTTCTCATATAAATAAATCAGTCTAAACAATTGCCTCAGTCTTATTCTAACAGCCTCTCTGCTGAGCATCAGCAGCCTTTGGCACAGAGAGACTGAAAAGCAATAGGAGAGATATGAGGATAACTGAGCAGCTGGCAACTTCTTAACCTAAGAAATTCAAAGTAGGGAAGATGAAGGATGGTGGTCATATTGTAAAAAAACTAATTGAAAAGCATGGAAGAAGAGGACAAGCTCTGAGAGATGTAGAGAGTCTCTTGAGCTCTGTAAGATTGCCTTGACTGAGCAGGAGACGAGAGTTGAGGAGCTGAGCACCAGGACAATATTCACTGAGAAATAGGAAGCTTGTTTTAAAATCCCATATATTGCCTAAGATGAGAAATCGAGGACTTTCCTGCATGGTATTTGTCTCTGTAATGTTTGTGTTAAAACAGACCACTGAGTCAAAGAAATGTCATAAAATCATCCAGGAGTGAAAGCTGCTGAATCCACATCTTCTGCCAACTTATACTGCAGAATAGAAATGGGGACTATTATGGGGAAGCAAGGAAACTCCAGAGGTACCTGATGTACCTCCTTCTGGAGTGAAAGGCATGGTTTTAGGGAGATTGAGGCTCAGGAACAGGCAAGGAACTCCTCCACACAGTGAGAAGTGTGATGCCCCCAGGATGAGTCGGCATTAACTGTTTTCCTGCAGGAAAGCACAAAGAAAGAAAATTCACTGCAAATACTGATGTAAATCTTTAGAGTTTGAATGGCAGCTGAGCACATGTGCATTTAAACTTCTTCTTACAAAATGGCTTTTTTTTTTGCTGAATACACAACAGTCTTGCTGTGCCCCTAAAGCATATTAGTCACTTATAGGGACACTCTCTCTATCTGGTTTGTATAATGTCTCATGCTTTCCACTCATGCAGTAGACATGTACATAGAAACGGATTTCTGCCCACTACAGCCCAGCTCCCATTCTATGGAAAGAGAAATTTTAATGTAAGTATTTAAAAGTTTATGGAAATACAACTGAGAGAGGTTTGCTATCATGTTTTGCTGCTGCTGGGAAGGATGGGAAAACTGGGAATAATTTCCAGCTATTATACCAAGCATTTCAAGAGCAAAAATACATGTTTAACTGTAGCTGTCTTACTGTTAAAAATTGTATCATTCAGTTATTCGATTTATTTAAAAGACTACTGAAATAATCCATTATAATACATTAATATTGTATGATTCTTGCAGTTCAAATAAAAAATTATATACCTTAAATAGCAATTTAATAAGTAAAAAGCAGGGGCAATCTTTAGGACATATAACAATATTTCTGTTTACTTTACCTATTCATGTCATCAGCACAGTGGATATTGACATATGTCCCCATAGCCAGAATGCTATAAAATGAGTCATTTTGCCTGAGGAGTTTTCCTTTGCAATCAGATATTACTTGGTTTAGAATAATCACTTCACAGTTTCTACTTAATAAAATGATCCATAATTGAATTGGAACTTCTTTTCCAGGGATCAAAAGAACTAGTGTACCATTATACTAAAATAAGCTTTCAAAACCCTTAAGGTGCTTTGGTTTGCAATGCTTGTTACTCAGAACTGGTTTTCTAAGGCAGACCTTTTCTTTATTGACTGCTTGTTCACACATCTCTGGATTTGATGCATTTCCTGCACTACCCATGGTATTGGCTGAAAGAAAACCAAAATGCAGTATGAAAATGTTGCTGCAAGAACTGAATACATTGATTTGGAGCTGCTTTATTTCAGTAGAGATATAAAACAGATAAATCAGGCTCATTTTTTTTCACTTGAAATACAGAAACTATCTGACGGCTTTAATAAAAGTGTTGATTAAAAGATGTCTCTCCTTCTAACCTGCTAGACAACCTCCTTGTTGCCATCATCATTTTCCATTTCAAAGTCTTTCACATGCCCACCAACCTCCTGATTCTCTCTCTTGCCCTTGCTGACCTCCTCCTGGAGCTGACCGTGCTTCCCTTCAGCACCATTCGGACTGTAGGGAGCTGCTGGTATTTTGGAGATGACTTCTGCAGGCTGCACACATTTCTGGACACAGTCTTTTGCTTGACCTCCATATTTCATCTCTGTTTCATTTCCACTGATCAGTACTGTGCTATCTGTGAACCTTGGCTCTACCCCAGCAAGTTCATCATCAAAGTGGCCTTCATTTACATTGGGGTGGGGTGGGCAGTGCCTATGACTTATACCTCTATCCTCTTTTATGCTAAAGCAATTGTAGAAGGACTGGATCATTTCTTGAAAGACATGTCCTGCATTGTTAGCTGCCAGCTGCTGTTCAATAAGCTCTGAGGGTGGTTGAACTTCCCAGTATTTTTCTTTCTTTGCCTAGTAACGGTAGTTTTGTATGTAGAAACATTTACTGTGGCTAGCAAGGAAGCCAGGCTGATGAACAACATGAGTAAAAGTATTTGGTCTCAGCTACACATAGGAGCATCTAAGACTGAAAAAAAGGCAGCAAAGACTCTTGTGGTAGCTGTAGGAATCTACCTCCTGTGTTGGTTTCTCTTTACTATTGACACTATGGTAGACAGATTTCTGGATTTCGTTACACACACACCCTCCGCCCCCCAGTTCTGTTTGACATCCTAATTTGGTTTGCTTACTTCAGTTCTGCCTGCAATCCCTTAATCTATGTATTTTCCTACTGCTGGTTCAGGAAAGCTGTGAAATTAGTCTTAACTCATGGGATCTTTTGCTCCAGAACATCTACAGTAGACATGTATCAGGAATGACCAAAGCCTTCATGTGCACTGTAGAAAATATTGTAGGCTATTTCATACATATATATTCTCATTAATATTCCTCAACATCCATTTAGCTAGTATTTCTTTTCTTATTTTTTTTTTTAACAGTTGGCTTGGGCACATCCGCAATTTAAATAGACACGCCATTTTGTGACTCACCTCCCATGACACGTTGCAGACACACCTTATTAATCACTATGTGATTCTGACAAGTGTTTGAAAATTAGCTGTAGCCAACTCCAAAGAAGACCTTGTCTGTATCATTCCTTAGTTACACCACTATTTTTTACACTATTTTTCTATCCCAAAGGGTGAGCCCCTGTGCCAAAGGCTACATATGGGACATACTATTCTGAATTATAGTGTCTATTAAAACCCATAAAATATGTGCCTGTTTGATCTGAGTGTGTAAGGAGGACACTCCCTAACTATGAACACCCTTTCTGCCTTGCTCTGCATCTTTTCTACTCCTATTGCATGAAGGGAGGGAGAAGAAATGGGAAGAGGACACAGGATGCACAGCATACTCCAACCCCAGATACCAGTAGGTGTCATGATGTTTTAAATTTTGTTCTTTTATTTTCTTTCCCCTGACAATCCTGAGTTCCACATGCTCTTTTGTCTGCTTGCTTCCAAAGAAACTAGTAGGTCTGCTTACAGACACAACATACGCCTACATATTTGGGTTGTGCAAAAAATGTCAGCATAGGTTCTCAGTTTACATCAGCTGTGTTTATGTGCTTTCACAAGGCCAATTTTAAATCTGTAGATGCTGGTAAATTGAGACCTCTGTTCAACAGCAAGCTGCATGGTGATGTTCTGTACCATTCATAAGCAAGTTATTTTCTACCTCATTATTATCAATATTTTAAAAGAAAAAAAATGTACTAAGCAGTAGTAACTCTTCTGTACAAAATTAACAAGCAGCCAAATAGCAGCTCTAATAATTTTGTCTTCTTTTTCTGTTAATGGTATGTAAAACTACTCTAGGTTTAAAGGTTGTTCAAATTTCTAGTGTCTTCTAAAACAAGTCGTTCCATCTCATAGTCACCTGCATATTTTCTGAGTGACAAACAAAAAGAGAACAGACTACAGAAAGCATGCAACTAACAGTAAGAGACCAGCAGATGTCCACAGCCTACTGAAAAAGTGGACAGTTTTTCACTGGGTGCTGCAGGCAGTTGAACCGGACCCACATGTATAAGAACAAAAGAAGAATTGTGAAGCAGATATTCTGTGGGAAATCAGTACAATACTCTGATTCTTGTAGCAGCTGACTGTTTTAATGTATCTAATAAACTAAATGGTAAAACTTTTCCCCCTCTTTTTTATCTTATTGTTATGCTTTTTGCATGGCAAGAAAGTTTCCTCTACTAGTACAAATGAGCTGCAGCTTTGGGATGTTGTAATCTGGTCTGATACCTGTTTATCTCAAACTCTTTTTGGTTTTGACTGTAATCTTAAGACCCCAGTCAGAAAAGATACCGGTATTCAAAATATTTAACACTAAAGCCTATGTCTGGAAGAAGGAGATGAGAAAGAGGGCTTGCGCTATTTTCAGGGATGTCCTGAACAGAAACTGGCTGTAAAATGTTGGTGTTTTTAAACTGGGACATTTATGAAGCCTTTTGTCTGGAGCTGGAGTGTCATTCAGTCTCATTTCATTCTCTCAGTGTCTGATATCCCCCCAGTTTGCTGTATTAATCTTCACTGTTTCTTAGGGCACAAGCCACAGCCGCTTCTACTCTTCTGTTCACTCATGCTGTAGCAGAAGGTAAAAATCTGACCCCTACTGCATATAGCTGTAGATTTTCTACAATAAGGGTACCAAATGCAAGCAACCAGGCTCAAGAGTGAAAGGCAGAACTGGATTCTTTGAAAAATTCAGGTGCCAAATTACTATAGAAATATATAGGGAAGACGTGGTACATCTTAAGACACCTAGACTGTGGGACAAGTTTTGAGATTAAAACTCCTATATTTGATATGTATGCATAGGTGTTTATAATTCTGGTAAATGCCTATGCACTGATGATAGCACAGCCAGAATGCCTTTTTAAACTCAGGCTGTAGTTAGGGAATACTTACAGGATATGAATCATTCACCTAGTACCACCTAAGGTGCCTTAGGCAACATGCTACATCTACATGGGATATCATCCAGCACCAATGAAGCAGCATTTAGACAGGACACATCTGGGCATCTAAAATTACACTAGATATTCAGCTGTGGGACACTGAGCTTAAACAAGGCATATAATAGAAGTTTAAACATTTAGCTGTGTAGAAATCTGCAAGTCTCAAACTGAGTCAGGTTCTAGGAGCCTCTTAACAAAATCTTTCATTGACGCCTTTTGCTCTGAACTCATTGCAGCCAAAGTAATAGAGAAAGCGAACTTCCACTGAATTTCTAATTGTTTTTTGAGATATCTTCTTTTCCTGTTCTTCAACAGATGACAGAGGGTATTTGTCATGAACACACTTAACTGGCCACTTCTTTTTGAGTTTCACCACATAATATCTCTTTATAATTCTCTTATATGGAAGTGGATGAGCCTTATTCTCTCGATGGGTTACTACCACCTATGCTGCTGTACAAGGACTATGCCATAACATCATGTGATTGTTGCTACATCTCCTTTTTTGACTAAACACGCATGAATGGTGGAAGAGGGAAAAACAGAATTCAGAGGACTGATTTGTACAGTGACAGTGGCAGAGCAAATGAATGAGAAGGAAAAGCTGCTAAAACTCTGGGAGTAGCCAGGATTGCTTTCCCCATTTTTTGACACCACATTTCACAACTATCACTAAACAATAGATTCAGCATCCTTATAACTCTCATTCTGTGCCCTGTTTTTTTGATGTCTATTTGGTTTATCTATCCAAATTCTGTTAGGATCCCTTTGCATGTTTATTTGTTTTTTCTTCTCCATGGTTTCAAAAAGCAATGAAGACAATTATGAATTATAAAATGAAAAGAAGGAGGTGCTGTAAGATGACAAAGATTGATTGCTCAACAATGACCTTATTTTCCAAATGAAAACCTACCAGATTTTATCAGAGCTAGCTGCTGACCTCAAAGTCCATAAATTTTCTTATATTTAATATCTTTCCTTCAGTAGATCTGTATTTCTTCATTTGAACAATGTTTCACCATTTAACAGTCTGTCATTAAAACTCTTCATTATTTCAAAATGGTCTGTCTGAAGTTAGATTATGTATTTGTAGGTACTACTTAAATAAAGACTGGGCTTTAAATTAATAATGTCTTCTCATTTCAGTATGAAAGTATAGTATGGTCCTTGAAACTTAAAGGAAGCTTCCTGGGTTGTTTGGTTTGGTTTGTTTTTTTCTTGAAACATCAATATTGAGAACAAATATTTTCTGTTTATTTAAAACATGCTGCCATGCTCATTACTGCTGCTGGAGAGAAAGTACCAGACTAAATAACATGCAAATAGTCAATGCATTAAACCAACCAAACAAACAAATCATCACAACAAATAGGTTTTACAGGCCATTTTGCAATATAATTAACCTGTTAGCTTTTCCAGGCTGGATACCATCATCCATCATAATTTTGTACAGCATAAGGTGTAACAGAAACCTAATCTAATTTCAGTTTCTGAAGAGGACATTTTAATTAAATTAGCAAATGGAGATGATAGCAGGAATTCTTCCTGATGGTGGAATGCATCAGTAACAACCACCTGGGAATCTCTGCCAGGCAGTTTGCCATTGGTATCAAATGCTTGCAACATTGGTTTTAACAGCATTGCTATTAAAAGTTAAAGGCATGCAAGTAAAATGTGACAGCAGACAATGAAACTCATCCACAAGGTAAATTACAATAACACTTAGGCATCACTCACACTTTGGAAAGAGGGCACTCAGCAGGATTACAAGAGCAGAGTTGGAGTGCTTCTCCTTTATTTCATCAGGCGTTGTGCAGGCACAGGGAACTGGACAGAAATGAGTGCCTCATTTCTGTGTCACCAATAGCCTCTGATGCTTGTGCCACGCATGCTGCTGGGCTGATGTTCCTGCCAATTCAGTGCCATGGCAAGAACAGGAGATGGTAGAAAGGAATATATTCAGAAAGGTAGAGCATTTTCAGATTCTGGGCTAGGAGGAAAGTGTGCTGTTTCAAAATCACACTATGTTGGTGTGGTTTAACTTCCAGTTCTTTCAAACATCAAGTACCATACTGAGTACGGATCTTCAAACAGTATGTGCTTGAAATGACACCTCTTTCAATTAAGTTTTAAACACAGTATCAGAAATATAATTGGCAAATACTCTGATCTCCAGTCAGTGAATATCCAGTGAATATGCTGAGCCTATGAATAGCATAGAAGGCTTCAACATTTTCCCCTTTCTTTCCCCAGATCTTCATTTTATTTAATCAACTGAAATCTAGTCATGCTCCAAAAGCAACAGGAAAGGTAAGTGAACACATAAGTGTGTCCCCAGACCCCAACTAACCCTCTGGAAAGAAGCCAATGAGTTTAGAGACAGAATTCTTTGGCAGAACTCGGTTTCAGTATCTCTGATAATAACAATTAGAGGCTGCTTCTTTACAGCTCCTGTCCATACACCACTGTTAGCAGAAGAAAGCATGCAGGAAATAGAAGGAATCCTCCTGTTTCATTTAAAGGGTAAAACAATGCACATTCTCACAGTCAATGGCTTTACTACAGGAGTTAACAGAATTTTTTTAAGGATGTACTGTACTCTTAGCAGTTTCTGATCAATAAGTACAACATTGTGGCTGGTCTATTAACTGCATCTTCATAATTATTTTATATTATTATATTGGAGAATATGAAAATATTATTATATTTTCATAGTATAGGCAAGATTTTAATGAAAATTTTGTTTTATAATCCAGCTTTTCTTTCCAGGCTGTAATATGCTTGCTGCAACCAGTTATTTTTAAAAATTATATCACAAAGATCTTTACTTATTTAACAATAAAAGGTGAATGCTGAAGATAAGTGAGTACCAGCTTTTTGTTCATTAGACACTCAGCATCACTAGGAAAGCATTTGGATACCTCTTTTGAATGAACACTGACCAGCAATGACTGTGTATTACCTCCAAAAAAAATTACCCAGAGCAGTTATCTGCAGATAAAGTATTTGCACTGATGAAGGAAATTATTAATGATCAATGGAAAGCACATATTTTAAACCAGATAGCAAAAGATTTATTGTTTTCTGGAGAAAAACTGACAGTGAGCTCAGCTAAAGCTTTGTAAATCAGGAGTGACTGGGCTCAATCAATAAAATGTGACAAATGTTTGAAGACAAAAACCAAGCTGAGGCCCTAATTCAGATGAGATGTGCATTATCCTGGAAGGCATGCTGAGGCACATGAAAAACAAGGTGCTTGGTGACTGTCAGCATGGCTTTACTAAGGGGAAATCCTGCCTGATTGATTTGGTGGCCTTCTGTGACAGGGCTACAGAACTGATGGACAGGGGTAGAGGAGTTGATGTCATCTACCTGGACTTGTGCAAAGCATTTGACACTGTCTCACATGACATCCTTGTCTCTAAATTGGAGAGACATCAATTTGATAGGTGGACCACTCATTGGATAAAGAACTGGACGGATGGCCACACGCAAATAGTTGTGGTCAATAGCTCAATGTCCAGCTGGAGACCGGTAACGAGTGGTGTTCCTCAGGGATCGGTGTTGGGACTGGTGTTGTTCAACATCTTTGTCAGTGACATGGACAGTGGAATTGAGTGTGCCCTCAGCAAGTTTTCCGATGACACCAAGCTGTGTGGTTTTGGTTGATATGTGGGAGGGAAGGAATGCCATCCAGAGGGACCTCGACACACTTGTGAGGTGGGCTGATGCCAACCTGATGAAGTTTAACCATGCCAAGTGCAAGGTCCTACACCTGGGTCGGAGCAATCCCAGGCACAGTTACAGGTTGGACGGGCATGAGATTCAGAGGAGCCCTGAGGAGAAGGACTTGGAGGTGTTGTTCAATGAGAGTATGAACATGAGCCGGCAGTGTGCGCTTGCTGCCCAGAAAACCAACCGTGTCCCAGGCTGCATCAAAAAGAGTGTGACCAGCAGATTGAGGGAGGTGATCCAGCCTCTCTGCTCTCGTGAGACCTCACTTGGGGTATAGTGTGCAGTTCTGGTGCCCTCAACATAAAAAAGGACATGGAACTGTTGGAACAAGTGCAGAGGAGTACCACAAGGATGATGAGGGAACTGGAGCACCTCCCCTATGAAGATAGGATGAGAGAGTTGGAGCTGTTCAGTCTGGAGAAGAGAAGGCTGCGTGGAGACCTCATAGTAGCCTTCCAGTATCTGAAGGGAGCCTATAGGGGTTCTGGGGAGGGACTCTTCATGGAGGACTGTAGTGATAGGACAAGGAGTAATGGGTTCAAACTTAAACAGGGAAGTTTAGATTGGATCTGAGGAAGAAATTGTTTACTGTGCGGGTGGTGAGGCACTGGAATGGGTTCCCCTTGGAAGTTGTGAATGCTCCATCGCTGGCGGTACTCAAGGCCGGGTTTGACATAGCCTTGGGTGGCATGGTTTAGTGGGAGGTGTCCCTGCCCCTGGCAGGGGGGTTGGAACTAGATGATCTTAA
>JASSUY010043231.1:16165-33394 GCA_032466535.1 Forpus xanthops | reverse complement strand
TCTTTACTGTAAGGGTGGTGAGGCACTGGAATGGGTTGCCCAGGGAAGTTGTGAATGCTCCATTGCTGGCGGTGTTGTAGGCCAAGTTGGACATAACCTTGTGTGGCATGGTTTAGTGGGAGGTGCCCCTGCCCCTGGCAGGGGAGTTGGAACTGTATGATCTTAAGGTCCTTTCCAACCCTAACTATTCTATGATTCTATGATAATTTTTCATAGTAGGTAGAATATTCTCAAGATTCAGGAAGCATTTGGTTATAATAGTCCTCTTCTGACCAATAGATGGGACTCTTACCTCTGATACCTCTTCTCTCTCTGATCTTATCGTATTGATAAACAGTGCAAAAAACACTCTTGAAATCTGAAGCCTGAGGGATGATTATTACCCCATGTCTCTGAACATAAACCGGGGACCTCTGCAGCTATTGCGAACCCTTGGAAGCCAGAGAAGCAGGATGCTGGAGGCAGCTGAACCTCGGGTTAGAGCAGGCTCATCTCCTGTACAAACTGTTTCATAAACAAAAACCCATTCTGGGTTTTCCCCCAGGAAAGACGCTGTGGGAGTCAGTCAATGTAATAAATAGAAAACAAACCAGCAAACAGGTCAAGCTCATTAGGGGTGTTAAACATGACTTTGTTCTGTGGCCTTTTAAACACAAGATAGCTGCACAAATTGCTGAAGCTCATCAGCAGCTGCACTGCACTGGACTGAAACACTGGATTTTGCTGGAAAGTATTCTTTTGGGTGGGAGATAGTTCCAAGATGAAATCTTTCATGGAAATTCCTGTTTGCCAAAATTTCTGGTGAAACACAGGTGAGTCATTGTTGGATTTCAGCCTAAGTGGAAATGCACCTGCTCCCAGGGTAGACCTGAGGACTCCTGCTGAGAAATTGTTGGTGTAAATCCTGGTATATTATCAGTGGCTCTTGCAGTCAGTGCCCTGAACTCAAAGCAGGGAGTCTGGGACCTCTCTGCTGGCTGTTCTATCTTAGGGGAAGCCCTTTTGAAGACATTCAGGGAGATGGATGCCTGGGGACCTCGTGGTCAGAATTTAGCCCTCCTGGTTTAATTTCCATTGCTTTTCCTTTTTCCAGTGAAATGCTTTGTATACTATAACTTGTCTGTTCAGATTTTGGCATGTAAAAGGGAAGATGAAGTCCTGCAGCAGAACTGCAGTCTGCCACAGTGGAATACATTTTACTTTCTGACTCTAGATGCAGCTTTTCTGCAACGGCGCACTGCTCTCTCTTTTGTGGCAGCGCTATACCTGTAATTTCTTTAGAAGTGTTCCCCTGTGTTTGTTTTCCCTGTGTATTGTGCCTTGTTGGGGGATTCCCCATGGTCCCTGCTCAGCAATGGCCTGGTTAGCACCATGTTAGGATATGGATGTGAGCACATGCTTTGTGTGTGCAACAAATACACACCACTTCCTCAAAGACGCTGGCCTAAAATTGATCATATTAAAGAGGATTATGCCATCAGCCCCTAGGGTGATAGTGTTGAAGTGGGAATTGACCATCAGTGAGATCAAGCAGTAAGGAGGGAATTATACATGACTTTTGACACAAGGAATATTTCTTCTTTCACCTGGAGAAGAGATATGAAAGCCACATGAAAATTTGTGACAGAGGAAGCAAGGAGAGTGTTGATGGTTCACCCAGCAGAGCAGCAGATATGCCCTCAGCTGACATGGACATCCCACCTAGCCAGTCAGAGGGCAGAATCACCTTTGGCAGAGGAGTATTGAAAAGCAGAGTGCTGAACTGCCTCACTTAGCACACCTTTGGCATTTGCACATATCCCACCCATTTTTTTCTAGCAAAATAAGCAATGTTGTCACTGTGGCCTCCTAAATAGACTAGACTGGTATTG
Organism: Forpus xanthops; assembly: GCA_032466535.1. Lineage (NCBI taxonomy): Eukaryota > Metazoa > Chordata > Aves > Psittaciformes > Psittacidae > Forpus > Forpus xanthops. The sequence continues at coordinate 31,523 of JASSUY010043231.1, read as the reverse complement.
TAATTTATTAGAATTTTATCTATTATTCTTAATGTAAAAGCAGTCTTATTTTTAATTACAGATCATTCAAGTCCCAAATGGTAAGGAGGAGAATATGAAGCAGCACACGGTGGCTGCAACACATGGCAGTCCCTTACTGAGCCATTGTCACCTGTAACTGACTACTGTAGCCTCCCCCCCAATACTTTATATGCTTTTGTAATAACCAGTATGTCACCTTATCCATCTGCATGCAATAAATGAATTATTGTAGTTTCATGCCACTGGCAATCCCAGCACTTAGTAAAATGAATCATTAATATTTTGGGGTTTAAAATCTCTACAGATTTTTCTTACTTTGAAGCAAGCAGACTCCACCACGTGCAAGCTAACTCCCAGGTGAGCTGGGCATTAGACGAAGGGGTTTTGGCAGGTCATGCAGCATCTCACTCAGAGCACATTGGAAATGGATGAAGGTTTTGATCATGTACTGATTAAAAAAGCAAAATAGGGGAAGGGAAGAGGGAATTTCTTGATCATGTTGAAGTTTTGCATATAAAATGTGTCATTCTCTTTGATAAGGGCTTTCAGCTGTCTCCAGGCTGTAGGCAGATTGTCCAGGCTGTTTATTCAGATCAAATCCATGTCAGATGATCAGAAGTTGTATTTGCTCTCATTCTCTGCTCTCAGCTGCTTTGCAATGCTCTCTAACTGTTGTTTGAACAAAGGCTTTGCTCACAACTTGCTTTAGCAAGCAAGTGTGGAAGTGTGTGCTTTTCACAGGGCAGCTCAATGTCCAGCATGTAAGTACTGTGCAGCACACTTAGGCAACCTGTGTGCTTGTCACGCCTCAGAGAAAGCGAGGTTCCAGCCTACACAAACACCTGCTATTGCCACATCTGTTCTAAAAGTATTGCATTTGTTTTCCGAACCAAGGCAGCAAGGTTACAGAACACTGAATTTCCTAAATCTGTATGCAGTTGTTGAATACTTTTCTTGTGTCCCAAACAATGGATTTGTTTCTCTGTGCCTACATGCCTCCCCTGCATTCCCCAAAATGTGGAAATTGATGACCTGCATGTTTAGAGAAATTAAAGGGAGCATCTCCTTATGTTGCGCATGATTAACCTCTAAATTCACCAGAGTAGGAAAGTATTACAAACACTACAGGCGTACCTTGAAAAGGGCAGAACAATTTCAATGCCTAGTAGCTCTACAGACAAATTAGTAAATGAAAAGTAATCTGTCATTGTATTTTTAGGTACTGCATGGATGTATTAGAAGTCAAAAAGCAATATAGTTCTCTCCAGTAGAAAACTGCCCAACATATTAGTGATTATTCCATTATACTTTCTCTAAAGTATAATGACCAGTGTTGATGGCCTGAAACTGAGTTTATTGAAAGAATAATTTGATATTTGAGGGCAAATGCTGCTACTTTTCATGGGAACTTGGAACCTTAATGAGATGCTTCTGACCTATGGTGCACCTGTGTATTCTTTTCCTGGCCTCTACACTGGAGAGAATGATGAGTAAGAGTCTCATTAAGTTGCTTGGTAGTGTTAGCTATTTGGGTGAGTGGGTACTTCAGTGCTATATCTGCGATGGGAGCTGGACTCTGGCATCCCAGGATTTAGGCAGGCTGCAAAGCTCATCATCCACTCCAATTCTCCTAAATTCGGCCACTGCTCAGAGCAGCCTGACAAACATGTCTGCAGGTGTGCAATAGACCTGAATATGGTCTTTACCAAGAGAAGGCCACACATGCTCCATCATCAGCAGCAATCTAGTGCAAAGGAGGAGGAGGTGGACTCCTGTCTGGCCTGGAGGTCACCTGTCATTGCTGACCCTGCTTTACAGCAGGTAGATACAGCACTGGGAGGCATCTGCAGAGCAGGAAGGCACCTGAACACCTTGCTTGCCATGCTTGAGAAACAAAGGCAAAGGGTGGGATCAGGTGTGCTCTTCTGCATGGAGAAGAATGGTAGGGAAAGCGACTTCCAGACCCATCCAGCCAGCTTCTCTGAACACAGTGGGTATATCAGGCTGCTTTGCCTGCAGCTCACCATGCCTGGCGTGCCCAGTATATATCATACCTGCCTGGTTTTATGCACCCTAAGGGGCCACTGGAATGAAGTTGAGACTCAAAGAAACTAATAATTTTGCAGTCACACCAATAAGCAGGATTTGCTCCATCTGCAATGCACAAACATTTGGGTTTTTTGGTTTTATTTTTTTTATTTTTTTTTTTTGCATTTGCTTGCTAAACAAGCCAGCAGCATAAATTTATTATGGAAGAAGGTTTTGTTATCAGTTGCATGCAGCTGTAGCTTAAAGGAGAGAAAATTCACTGAAGCATTCAAAACTGGCAACACAATGACTACAGTGCAGGTAACCATCCATAAAAGGTGCTCAATGTGGTGTGGGTCTTTGCTTTGCCTTATGAAAAATCCTTTCATTGCAAATGAAGCTGAGAGCTGACAATAGCTTTATTAAGCTGGTATATAAAAGACAGTCTATATTACAATAGCTCTAGGCAAATTATTTACAATAATAAATGTCAGGTCTTTGAGATAGAAAGAAGTGATTGCTTCTTCAAGTGAGGGGACCAGAGTAGCTTTAGTCAACATTTTTTTATTTTTAAGCTGGAGAAAAAGATGTGTTCCTTTCTTCTCCTAAAAATGAACTAACATACAGTTAGGTCAATTAGGAAATGCAAAATGCAGTAACATACTAGATTTTTTTGCACTTTTATCATAGATTCATATGACTAACTCTTAGAGAAATACCACATAGTTCTTGGCGCTATATGGTAAAGTCAATCTCTGCCTGACAGAGGTCTAAAGAGACAACACAGACCAAAAGTAGGACATGATATCCTTATTATAGCTGGGACCAAGGCACAGAAGAGCTAAATCATTTGTTGGGGTCATGGATGATGAGGATAAATATTTCTCGATCCAGTTCAACTCTTATTCCAGTGCACTCCTTATGCATTAGCTTTATGTACAACTTACCATGAATACTCTTTTTAGACTAATAATTCAGTGTAATGATTGAGATAAAATTATAAGGGTTTGGACAGCAAGTACTATAATTACCAGCTCACTTTTTCCTGTTGGCATTGCATAATGGGATATAGTCCTGGGCTGTCATACATTTTTCAGACACTATCAGAAATAGTTTTTGTGATTAACACTATTCTCCCCTTCGAGTTTTTTGTGATTAACACTATTCTCCCCTTCAAGCAAGAAGCAGCATTTCAGCCACAGCTATTATGTTCTGAGAAGTAGAAAATGATAATGAATATGTATGTTTTCTGCTCCTGAGAAAATTCAGTAGTATATGAAACAGGGATTTGCAGTACCTGTGTGTCATGGTTTAAGCCGTAAATCACTCTGCCCACCCACTCACTCCTCCCACCTTCTTCCCTCCCACTTCGGAGGGGGGGGAAATGGGGAGAAGAACCGAAAGGATGTAACTCCCATGGGATGAGATAAGAACAGTCCAGTAACTAAGGTATAACGCAAATCACTGCTGCTACCTTCAGTAACAACAATGACCAGGGAAATACAAGGGAAGAGGACACAACTACACACTACTTGATGACCAAGCCATGAGCTGAACTCTTCCGGGTTCCTGCCCCCAGTTTTACATCCTGGGAATGACGTACTGTGGTATGGAATACCTTTTTGGTCAGTTTGGGTCAGGTGCCCTATGTCTACTTCCCCCTCATCCCTGGAAGAGCATGAGACTCAGAAAGTTCTTGGTCAAACCAAAACATTCTAAACCCTAACATAAACACTGGTGTTATCAGCACTGTTCACATGCCAAAAGTTGCAAACACAGCATTGCACCAGCTACTAGGAAGGAGAAAAATGACTGCTGCTGCTGAACCCAGGACACTAAGAAAAGCAATGCTCAATAGAAAAAGGAAAAGCAATTACTTTGCTGGATTTTCAGAAGTGTCTTACTACAGCAAATAAAATTAAAATAGCTAAAGCTATTTAACTGTTCAAAACCAGTGCTTGCAGACTCTTTTGAGTCATGTGAGAGAGCACAGCAAGAGAGGAAGGAAAGCACAATTTACTTGAAAAAATATTTTCTTTCTTTGCCATTTTTTTTCTCCAGTGTCTCCTTCAGTGCTTTCTGTGATGCTAAGTTGAATGCTGATGAGTCAATACTTGAAGAGAATATATATGACCGAGCTGAGGAACTTGAAATTTGTCACCACAGGAGACCTCTGAGTTTTCTGTCTGGAAGCTCAGAAATTCAGCAAGGCCTGGAATTTTATGAACTATAAAAGCAGCCAGTGAAGGAGTAACACTCCTCATTCAGTGAAATTTCACTGGATGAATAAATTTTTACTGATATTTAAATAAAAATATATTTTTTTAATAGAAAGATCCAATTTTTTAAATAAAAGAAGGAAGTGACAGATGTGCGAATGTGATAACTCTCAGTGAAGGTGTGGGAGACTTCATAAACTCAGAAGCATTGGCGGTCAAGCCAGGTAGTGAGTATTGAGTACTGCATCCAAGTGCTGCACTTTAAAAGGGAGTAAGTGACTAACCCACACCAAACCTCTGTGCCACACTGCCCTAGGTCACATGCAGAGGAAGGATCAGACAGACTGACCCCTCTGAGCTGAAGGACCCTGCTCTACTGAGAAATCAGTCAGCCACGCTGCAGGGTGAGAGGGGCCACGGCAGTCTTAGATCCCCTCTTCAGGGACCCAGAAATGAGCACAGTCTTCATACACCCTTGTGCTCTAAAGTATTTTTTCTATCCTATTTTCACTACCAATTTCCCCCTCTCTGCATCTTTTTGATTCTTGATTTTCTAGTAGTCCTAGCAGACGGGGCTGAGAAAGATGATGGGCTTTGTTACAACACTGTCACTCAGCTCAGGGTCTCTGAGGTGAAAGTGAACTGTCCCAGGGCACTAGAAGCCACGTATTAATATTTTCTCCCCAGGACATTCACATATGTACATCTCTAAGTCAGTAAATCTCCTGAACTAGAGCTGTTAGGGTAACTCACCTCCTTTAACACCAAACCCAGAACCATTTAACTTTGCAAAGAACTAGAGTAACCTCAAGGCATCTGAAGTTAAACATTAATCACTGATGAAAAAGAAAGAGAAATAAAAGGAAGCAGGATGCAATTTGTTGTGGGGCTAGGGGGATTTTTTAGCCCTACTTCACATTTGCTAAATCAGAGAACTGCAGCCCTTGAGGTATTGATAATTTATTTGCTGAATCACTCCTTTTTTATCTTGCACTCATATTGCTATAAAACCTGAAAACTCAAATGATTTAAGCTATGCTCTATGAAACAGGAGTATAATATACCTCCTTTCCAGTCAAAATGCAGACATTGATTTTTAATTCCCCATTAGAAGGAGTGACCAGCCAGCATTTGAGATCCTGCAGTTTTATTCTGTCAGAGGAAGGAACCTATTCTGGAGTCTAGTTCACCTTTAGTTTGATGCTGCCTTGCACACATAGTGCAGAGAAAACCTTGCTTGCCTGAGCTCAGAGGAACCAGGTAAAAGTAAGAATTTTCTCCTGGGTTTAGGGGTTAGTGTTTTGGTCACTTTTCAGTCACCACTTTGCCAAAGTCTTATGTTCCTTCAGGAGGAGTTAATCGCTGTATCTGAGCCCACAGCATCCCTCTGTCCATGATCCTGTGCTCCACCTTCCTCCTTCAGGGTGCATCTACCCTTCCTTCATTGTGCATCAGCCAGTTTGACTCCCCAAGAAGTAAACTACTTCAGATTAAAACAACAAGCAAAACTTAACTTGGAGCAGTGCAGCTTATTCAGAGACCATGCAAGTGTCAGGCAGCAGCCACACTGGGCCAGGCTATGCAAGCAGAGCAGGCTGGGGCAGGGAATGTAGTAACAGCAGGCAAGGATGGCCCCTTCCATCACCATGAGCCAAGGAGGTGTTAGATGTTTATCCTCTTATTGAACAGGAAGGCATCGCTCTTTTGCCGTTGCTACCTACTGAGTAGCATAGTGTCATATTTCTATCAGAGATGCAAAGTCTTCTCTAGCAAGAGGTCAATGTTAATAAGATATTTACCTTAGGAAGAGCATCAAGGAAGGTAACAGGTGACAAAAAGTCCATTTCTTTATGATCATTTAATCCTCAGGAAAAATTCAGTCCCATGTCACAGCCATGTGGCATGAGCTGTGCAATGTAGTGAATGATAGAGTGGCTGAAGTGTTTGCTAAGGGAGAAACTGTTGCCCATGCATCTACACAACACCTGAATCTTTAACTGCTGAACTGGAGTCCTTTTGCAGTGGGCAGCTCCAGTAAGTTGACAGGTGCTCCTTTTGACCCCTCAGTCACACACACACTCTCAGGTGTTTCCCCATCCTTGAGGCTCAATCCCAGGTTTCTTACAGCAGTCTCAGATGTTCAATTCCAGGAAAAAAAAAAAATAATAATTGAGCGGCACAGCAATAGGGGCAGCTTGAGGTGGGTGTGTCTGGAGAAGGATGCTGAACAAAGAAATCCCTGGGCAATTATACCCTTCTGATTTATGCACCCCCCTCACACGCTCTTCAGATGCCTTTTTAGTCCAATAGCGATTTTTAGTCTGCGGTCTTCTAACATCTAATTAGATTCTTTTTCTGACTCCATAGAGGCAGGTCATTAAATGTTCTTACCCTGCTGAATTGCAGCTTCTGCTGATGATTGTACGCTCCTTGTCTTCTGGTTTGTGCTTCCTGTGCACCTGCTTGTGGGCAGAGCATAGGAAAAAGTCCTAGACCCAGGATAAACTTCACTTAGCAACAACTAAAACATCAGTGTGTTATCGATGTTATTCCCATGCTAAAGACAAAACACAGCACTGCAACAGCTATTAGGAAAATCACTAATAATATTAACTCTATTCCAGCTTAAAGTGTACCTAAGTGGAAGTCCACAGTCTATGGCCCAAGGCTTCAGCAAATCTAGCTGCTCATTCTAAGCAAGCAAAGCTAAGCAAACACAAAAAGCACACACTGTTATAACTTTAAGTGACACATTCTACTTAAAACTTGCCTATTTAAGCAAAAAAAGAGTAATATCTTTCAATAGCAAGCAACCTGATTGACAAAGGTCTGTTTTATGCATTTTACTGTTCTTTATGCAATCATTTTAGAAGAGATGAGGACTGGGAATGAATCAAATGCCTTAATTTTTTCTTTTTTTTTTTGACTTCCTTGCATATTCGCAGGTTAAAAAACCCAACCACAACAAAAGTCTACAAACAGAAAGAAATATGTCTGGAAAACCATGGCGAGTAGAGCCAGTGGAACCAGAAACAGTTGAAAAAAATGCATTAAATCAGTTCTGACTTATTTAATGTCAAATTTTGTCTTTACTTCCATTATAGACAACTAAACAAATGGTGGATCAGTGGGTGTAGACATGAGCTTGTTCTCATGCATGGGTCATTAAATAATTGAGTAGTGTAGCTCTATCACAAGAAAAAAGATCTTGTGTTCTTTAAGACTCTTCTCAAACATGTATATTAACAAATTAGCAGGAAAGAAATACAAGTTTGGTGATTCAGTTCAGTGATCCCATTCTCACATCTTGGATCCATATCATTATCTTATCACTATAGATTATTTTTCTCCTCCCCCCTGCACACACATATGTACTGGAACTAACATCCTTTGTATTATAAGGATTAGGAAGCTGAAAGTCAACACTTCTTTTGGATCTGGGCAAACATGAATCAATATTATTCACAGTGTCAAGGTGTATTATGGGAGATCTGAAGTCAGAAGAGAGCCATAATCCTAAATGTTTCTGCAAAGGTGTTAATATATTGCTTAATCAGGCCTATGAAGTGCACCCAAACAATCAGAAGTAGTTTGCAAATTCCTATTTTTGAAATTTCATTAGCAAGTCAAAAAATAATTACTAGAATAATAAAATCATCATTATCTACTGTTCCCAGAAGTCAATGAAGATATTTAGTTTGTAAGAGCTGTGCAGATTGCGATTTGAATCTTGCCACTCTGCTCACAGCATAAAGTGGCTTCAGTTTTAATTTTGTAGCCTCTGTCTTGGCTAGAAAATTGGCCTGCATTATTCTTGCCATCTCAGTAATGGCAATTTCATCTGGTCCAAACCAGCTAGGGTGCTGAAAATGGGTTGTTTACAGGACAAGGTTTTTCAGACAGACTTGAATATTAAAGGCTACTTGGGTTAATCTTTTCTTCTAATTGGACAACTTTGTTACTATGTCAACAATTATATACTTTGCTGAGAACTTGTACAAGCATTACCTCTAGTAAAATTGAAGCCCACTCAAAGTCTCTTCAACTAATATGTGCTTGCAAACAAGAGCATCTGTAATACACCCTTCCAGTGCAATTTCTTTGCAAAATTCCCATGCACAATGAATACCCCTCAAGTCCTGGGGCTCAACTGAAAAACCCTCCTCTTAACTCTTCAATAATTCCAGAGATGCAGAGATTCTGAAGATACATGCAAAAAATCCCCATTCTTTCAGGCCTTTTTTTCCATCTCTGCTTCATATTATAATGAGTGGTTCACGCTTCAGTCTCAGCTATTCAGTTTCATGCTTGGAACTGAAAAATACACACACCCCCCTAAAAAGACCCAGAACACAAAATCAGAAACTTTGCATCTGCATAAAGTATTCATAATGAGCTTTGTCTTTTATTTCCTTAAGCATCCATGCGATTCCTTTGACAAATGATATTTTCAGGGACTGCAAAAAAAATAAAAAAGACAAACTTGTGATTAGGCATATAAATCTGTTTGTATAAAGGTTCATATATAGAGATGAACAGTCATTTCCAATGCATCCTACCCCACTATCTTGTATTTGCTCAATTTCTGTCACCTTAACAGGAAGCAAAAATTTTGCCATAGACTTTGATAAGTCACGCAGAAAAAGCAGTGGTCAGCAGTCAAATTCAAAGCAAATAGATCAAGACCAACTGAGACTGAAATGTTTCGTACCAAGGAGTTACTCTCTCAGCTCTTACATATTTTGTTTCTCTTTCTTTTTATAAGAACAGTACTCATTGACTCCATAAGACAAGATAGGGACATGAAGTTAAGCACACTCATAGTGGTTTGAAGGGAAAGACTTCAGTTGAATGGCTATTTAGAAGCAAAACTACATGAAAGACTGCCCAAGATCACGTGACAAATTGCTGATAAAGATGGGCATAGTACCCAGAACTACACTATTATTTCCAGGAAAATATGAAGTTGCAATGGTAACAATGTCTTTACAACCACAAATGATGGATCCCTTTGATGACATCTCACATAGCATGGGTGATTTCCCTTGTTACAGGGACTGTTGCGAAAGAAAACTGCTCTTCCACTTCTTTCAGACCTCTCTTACATATGATTTTTAAAATACTAAAATACGCTTCAATTGAAAAAGAAATAGTTTTGTTCTTCTTTCTTAAAAAAAAAAAAAAAAAAGTCTCTCTCTTTTTATTTGAGTAAATTTCTAATTTTCTGCAAGATGTTTCCTCCCTGGACAAAATCAGAGTGCAGAACCTTTGTGTAAAACTACTTTGTTTTCCACAAGGTCTTGAGAAACTTATTGCTTCAGTTCTCAGATGAAGCTGACCTGTCACATGGAAAAATATCTACAATAGCATAAAATCATGTATTATTCCTTATCTCCTTTAAAGGTTGTGTCATTCACACTTTAATTTGAGGGATGTCTTATTTATCCGAAGTTTATGGGTGCACAAACAACGAGTATGATAATGGTGTACTTTTAGCCTGAAATAATTTTATTCTATTTTAGGAAAATAAAAAATTAAAACTGTCACCACTGGCTCTACGCAAAGGTCACCTGGTATTTATGAGATCAGGATCAATGTATTTCATTGACACCTGGTGACAGCTGAATACCATTAGGTTTGGATATAGAAATGTTAGTTTCCACTAAAGCAAGAAGCAGCCATTTCTCTTTTCAAGAGATAATAATATGTGGTAGAGCCGCATGAAAACATTCTTTATCTCCAGTTAAAAATGTAGAGATTCCTCTTGTTATTTCCATTTTACCACATAAACAGACCTCTGACAATCCCCAAAGTTAGCAGAGCAGGGACTAAAATCTTTAGATTTTAGGGAAACAGCAGGACGCAGTGCTAAGATTGGACAGAAGAGACAGAAGAGGCAGTCAGAGGAAAACTGGCAATGCTGTTAATATGATCTGCTGCAGCCCACCTGAAGAGGCACACGTAGGGAAACCTTAGTCTCTGTGAGGAGTCTGAGTCCAGCTCTCCCACTTGACCTGTGTCCACCCTCTTTCAGTATATTATCACATACTTTTGGTTTAAAAGCAATTACAGTTTTTGACTAATGGAAGTGTCACTGAAGTGTTTCCAAACACCTTTAATACATAGCAAGAAAGTCATAACAGCTACTGATGACATTTTCTCAGGTTTCTTATTCTTCTGGCAGGCTGTGCTTCTCCTATGGAAGAGGCATTTTAGAGGACGTCTCTTCAGCTGTGATTCATTCTGCACAGTAGTATCTTCATTGGCTTGAGGCCGATAAAACATTTCTGTTTTCCTTCCCTGTAATTGCACAGCTCTTGAATTTGACTCCAGGGCTTTCTGCCATTTCTGAACGTGTTCTTTTCTGCAATACCCTGAGACTCAGTTTTGTTGTTTGGGGTTTTATTCCCTGATGTGGTAACTACTGTCTGTTCAATAACTTTGCCTCTTTCCTCTCCTGCATTTTGGACTAAAATCTTGAGTGCTAAGCCTCAAAGGATGTCTGCTGTGGACCCTTCACTTTGCCTTGACCCTGGTTTTTGTCTTTTTTTGATTTGCTTTGAGTGAATCACAGATACCTGCACTGGCTGGGTAAGAGATGTTGATGCAGAAAGACAAGAAAATCTGCGAGTGATATTCTGGAGACTTCTCTGAAGTTACTTTCAATTTATCCTAATACTTCCTGTTTGTCTCCAAACAAAGCATTATCCTAATCCTCTTATTGTTGCATGATAAGCAGCATGAAATAGACTTTGCTGAGGATATTAAGCAGCAGTTGAAATTTCTCTGAAACAATGTGATCATTTCTCACTGAAATTAACCTTCTCAGATAATTTATTCTGTAAAGTTAATGATATGTGTACTCTAACTGGCTTGCTAAATAAGTTGAATCCCCTATGATTAATGTGTTTATTCTCACCAGCAAAATGAAGCTGCAGTCTATGCAAGGATCTCAGATATGTCATGGGGCAATTTCTGGAGCATTCTATATACACCTTTGGTACATCCATGTCACTCATGTCCTGCTGTGAGACCTTCATTCTGGTTTATCCCTTTTCCCATGCAAGCAACAGTATTTACAGTTCCGAGTTAATGTATTGGGTTTGCATGGCAAGGTTTTAGTAGTTGGAGAGCTACAGGGGTGGCTTCTGTGAGAAACAGCCAGAAGTTTCTCCTGCATCTGATAGAACCAATGCCAACTCACGCAAAGGCTGGGTCCATCAGTGATGGTGGCAGCACCTCTGGGATAACATAATTAAGAAGGGGAAACATTACTGCACAGGAGCAATTGCAGCCAGAGAGGAGTGAGAATATGGGCGAGAAACAGCTCTGCAGACACTAAGGTCAGTGAGGGAGGAAGGTAGGAGTTGCTCCAGGCACCAGAGCAGAGATTCCTCTGCAGCCTGTAGTGCAGATCATGGTGAGGCAGGCTGGGCCCTTCTGACTGGCAATTAGTCATACTAAGTCTCTCAAGTCCAGTCTGTTTTGTCCACATCAGTAATTGGAGTGATCTCTCCCTATCCTTCTCTGAGCCCATGAGCCTGTTGTTATATTTTCTCCCCCTGTCCACTTGAGGAGGACAGTGATGGAGCGGGCTTTGGTGGGTATCTGGCAGCCAGCAAGGGTCACCCCACCACAGTTCGTGGAATTCATGGAAGCACTGCTGTGCCAGGACTGGTGGTCTATTCAAGGCTGCTGCTGAGATTGGTCTCAGGGGATTCACAGTGATTTTAGGGTAAGGACTCTTGGAAGATGGCAGTTGCTGAAAGGAGCCCACATACGCAGTACTTGCTAGAGCCTTCACAGTGCCAGCCTGCCTATTCATCACAAATTCATCATATTCTGGAGCACCCTTGGCCCTAGCTGCAATGAAATATAGTGATATGATATCAGGGTGATATGACAGTTAATAAAGCCCAAGCCCTTTGCTACTTCATCTCCACAGACTCCGGGCAAAGCTAAAGGTTCACTGAAATTCTGATGTGTGAAGGTTGCCAGCTCTGTTCCAGCTCTGCACAGCTTTTCAAGAAGTTATAGCACAGCAGCACTGTGCCCAGTTACACATCCACACATAGCTGCATCTTTATTTTAAGAGCTTTAATCCTGGGGGTTTAAATCCTCTTGGTAGCTCCCATAGGTTTTATTGTCGTGTTTGGCTGGTGTTCAAACAACAGATAAATACGAATGCTCCCACTATTTGCTATAACTTCAAACATAATAAACCCCTGATGTAAAGCAAAATGGCTGTTTCTTTTGTCCAGAGACTCAGAAAACTGACTGACACTTCTTGAGAGAGACAGAGCCTTTTCCAAACTGATGTCCTCAATCCGCAGGGAGTGGGGAAGTCTGACAGATAGTTGCTGCACTTTAATTTTTGAAAGCTGAGAGATGTGATGTCTAAAACCACTGTATCTCTATTCACACCCATTTTTGCCTCAGCCTTTACCATGTTGCTTCAGAACCCCTCAGATTTGGTGGATCTTTCTCTACGAAGCTGCCTTGTGAAGCAAGATTCAAGCTTCTGGAACCTGCTGCCTTGATGCCCATACAAATTGCAGAGGATTGCAATGAGTTTTAGATACTTAAAAAATCCCCACATCCTCCATGAGCCTTAGCTATATGCATGTCACTATTTAATATAAGCCATCTGTGATAAAATGATCTGACCATTAATGCTGTGTTGTCAAGGAGATTATTTGGCCTTTCTCAGAGGGAGTTCACTGTGTGGAAAGCAAAAAGCTCAGGATAACAATTCATTTTAAAAGAGCGCCCACGCATAATGACTGATACTGCACAAAAAGCAGAGTACATTAATTACTTGTTTCTGCCTTCATGAAAATCGGTTATCCTGGTCAGTTTGTTTTCCAGTGCTTAAACTGGATGGCGCCTGAACTCCCAGAGAAGACATGTCTAAATGTTCTTGGTTATTTATGGCTGTCAGAGAGCAAAAGACAGGGAAGCAAATTGTAACTGCATATTACTGCAGTAGCAAGAGCAGAGGCCAATTCATGAGAATGATGTATAATAAGTGCAGTCCAGCTAGAAAGAAAATATTTCTGATGCCTAATAATAACGGGATAGGAAATCTTTCTTGTACCTCTTCACACAATCAGGGTCTGATTTAATGTTTGATGGAATCAATGGGTACAGCTCTCTTTTATTTGCATTTTGGGTCCAGTCTGTATATATAATATACAGAATATATTTTTTCTTTTTCTATATAATCTTCCAGAAAGAAGATTATAATGAAAAAGAAAAAAAATAAAAAAGAGCCTGCCAGGAAGGAATGTCTTTAATTTCTATAACACCAACAGGCTGTGCATGCTCTCAGCACTTGTCCATTTTGAGGTTTTATACCGAATTTTGGAAAGGACTGTTGGAAAAAAAAAAATTGAAACATTGACTGGGGTCATTTTGGATGGTTGGAGCCCTTTTGGCAAGAAGTTGAAAGAAAGTGTAGTAAACCTGACATCTCTCAGTTTTCTCAGTCTCTAAATGTGCTGGTCCATTGCCTGAGTTCCTGTGCACTGAGGAGCTGGTTAAGTACAACTGTATGCGTCACTGTGGAGATCTAATCACATGAAACAAGAAACATCAACATGGCCCTACTGTAAAAAGTTGTCATTTATCACCTATTGCCAGGGGATTTTGTCCTTTTTCTCCCATATTCTTAATTAACAGTTGAACTTTATGATCTTAAAGGTCTTTTTCAACCTAAATGATTCTATGATTCTATTACATAGCCATTAAGCTGACACTTCTCAACCTAATAATTATGATGACCCTTCATTCTGAGTAAAACCTCTTAAAACTGAACACTTACTCTAGAAGTAAAACCAAAAATACAGCAGTGATAGAAATAGTAACCCATTGTTTCATTTATTTCAGAGTTGTTTCAAGACTGACAGACTGCGCGACTCTGAGGGGTGAGAACAGGGAAAGGAGAAGCAGACACCTTTGCTTGCCTCAAGCTACCCCACAAACCAGTGTCCTCCCCTGGTCTTGGTGGGAGTTTGCACCTTCCAGCAGAGACAGTGTGCAGGAGTGCCCATACTGTCCATGTGGAACATGTGCGGCCCAAGAGGGCATGAGGCTGTGAATCCCTCAGGTAAAGCTGGCTGGATATATCTCATCTCTGCTCTGAGTCAGACAGTGTTTTGGCATGGCTATTTGCTGCTTGTTTCTGCTGATGCATAAGAAAATGTGAAAACAGTTCTGAGACACAGGTTGCTCTTTCCACAGATGTCTGCAAGTCCCAGCTCCTGGAGGAGGAGAACAGGTTCCTGAGACGTCAAAGTGCTTATGGCAAAGGGCAGCCCATCAGCTGGACTTACTTTCAGTGCAAGGAAATGGATTCCACAGAGCTACATGACTTTTGTGTCTAACAAGAAGGATTTGCAACTTTGATCAGTTTTGGTACATCATCTTGCCTCTTCTGTCAGCTTGGCTACTTGGCCAAAGCTAATGAAATGTGAACTTTAGAATAAGTTATGCCATTATGGTCTGCTTTTGACTCTTTTATTGAAGTTTTTACCAGATCCTAACTGAAAGGGGTCTCCTGATGCCTGTCTACCTTGCTGAGTGTATATATGGTTTATTGCCACAGTTCTGTCACTGTTGTTTGATCTTTTTTAGTCCCAACAATGTACCAAAGTTACAGACACATTGAATGTTGATAAATTAATTAAAACATGAGGTGGCCTACAAATCCCCTATCTTTAAAACATAGTTTTAAGAATACAGTCAGAGCACAACAAGAAGAGTCAATAGAAGATTTAGTCTACAAGGGTGCTAGACCAGACAATTGGGCTCCACACACTTAGCTCAATGACTAGAGATATCTTTTGGCATGACAACCCTGCAAGCATTCGCTCAGAAGAACAGCAGATCTTCAGCCTGGTACACTGTGAAACAAGTGCTTTTTCATGAATAAGTACATAGAATGCAGTTTCCACTCCACACAAGGTATCAAAGGATAAGCGAGAAATCATTAAATGGAATATGTATTGGTACTGACCAGCAGAATGAGGGAGGTGATCCTGCCCCTCTACTCTGCTCTCATGAGACCTCACTTGGAGTCTTGTGTGCAG
>JASSUY010043230.1:24176-35671 GCA_032466535.1 Forpus xanthops | reverse complement strand
AAATATACTGTTAGACTTTTTTTTTTCTTGCAGAATCAGTCACAAATGGGAGACTACCCTTGAACTTAATAAGGTTTGCAATGATGTGTAAGTACTAGGAAGGAGAACAGTGAAAATGACAGCAATGAGGACAAAATTAACGTCACAGTTACATGGACAATCAAAAAGATGTCCCTGTGTACCAGTTCAGGCAGTTTTCACAATTTTATCATGATTCAAAGCATATTTAATATGCTTCTCTTAGAAACTTAGCCCTCCATGTTTGTGAAGCTTTTCAAAAGTTTCTATCTCATGGGACTTCTAGAGAAACATTTGAAAAATAAAATCATATCGGTTCAGGAAAAAAAAACCAAACCAACCAACCAAATTTTAAATCTGCACTTTTTAAAGCATTACCCTGATTTCTGTACATTTGAAGAGGGATTCAAGCCTCAATTTAAGATTTTGTTCAAGGCACCTGTGTGGACACTAAGTCTCCCTTCTCCTTCCCAGGCAAAAGACAGATAGATATCAGGGATAATGGTTCTCACACTGTGATACATTTCCTAGGATAGGACCTAAGCAGGTCTCCATCTCTTCTCATCAGCTATTTGGGGGACTAAATAGACCACTAAAGTTAGATGAAAGTTCCTCCACTTAAGTTTTAAATTAAAGTCACAGTTAAATCTCCTAAGCTATGCATCAATTATCTAATATTAAAAACAACAAAACGTTCAGAAATATTTGAATTTTATGGGACATTTTTAGTTCTATTAAAATTGATTACTCATATAGGATATATGCACTAGGATATATCCCAATTAAAAAAAATAATTAAAAAAAAAATTTTTGATTCTGAAGCAGTGCTATGAAGTCACCACAATTTTGCATTATTACAAAACCAAACTTATTCCAGGAAAAATGCTTCATCAACTTTTTTGCCACCAGCAGTAGAACAGTAGCTACAACATCCAAGACACAGAAAGATTGCCAAGAACCAAGGTTTATGTCATGAATTTGCCTACTCTGCGATGTTTTATACACCCCTGTTCTTATACAACTTCACAAGAAATCAGTCTGACTCTAATACAGGTTTTTTAAAAAAGTTACACGCTTTACAATTGTTGTTTAAAGGAAATAATTGCACAAAATATCGAGTCTGTTCAGTCACACTGTCTTTTAACTTTGTTTTGGAGGGGGGAGGGGGGCAGGGAGAGAAAGAAGGAAAAGAGGAGGGGGGAGGATAACGGGACAGGGATTGAGGGGGGAGGTTTACAAACGAGGTAACTATTGCACTGAAATAATTACATCAGTGTTTGCCAGTTTAGAGATATTACTGTAAAGTTACCCAAGAAAATCTGAACCTCCACACGGCCTGACACAAGCAACACACTGCCAGAGTCTCTCCTTCACAGCTCCCATTAGACATTTGCAGTTCAGCAGGAAAAGATAACAGCGAGTCACCCACAGTCACTGCCTCACGGAGATGATCCCTTCTCGATGTCAATCATAGTGAAGATTCTCTTAGTCTTTCACTTGTAATAAAGCTACAATAGCCAAGGGAGAGTTCAGGAATGCAGTTATCAACAGAGCCAGAAGAGGTCCTGCTTAAATGATGCTAAATTAGGGCTTAAAAATTGCAACAGTGACGCTACCGAGACAATGTACTACAAGCTCCAACATTTCACTTAAAGAAAAACTTCATAAAAAAATTAAGGAGAAAATTCTAGGGTTCTAGGACGAGTGGTGCACCCTTCTGCTACTATGAAAAATGTATTCTCTGGGTCTGAATTAGTGAAAACAGCCTCTGTCTTTCCTAAACTCAAGATAGTTGGTTTAATTTTCTACTATGGCAGCCTAATCTAATATACAAAGAAATAACCTAATATACAAGGAAAAAGAGGGCAGCTGGAGGAACAGAAGAGGAAACATGGATGTCCACTGCTACAGTAATAACGGTAAGACAGAAATTCACCTGCAACGTCTTCCCTGGAACTGTGCAGGATTACTTGGTCTCAGTGCTGATTTTGAACTCTCTGTTACAATGATGAGGATAATAGCAATAACGCATTTGAAACGGTCAAACCCAGCATCTTACTGGAGCCATCATTAAACTTACAAGTGACTCCCTAATACTAGACCAGAGCAGAATCACACTGGATTAATGATGAACTTTGGTCTCTGCAAAAATCTGCTTAACAGGGGCATTCAAAATGCTGTTCTCGTAGGTCTTTGTACCTACTGAGGCTATTAACATCAGCTATAAAGAGAGGTACATAGCCAATCATGATACCTGACTTCCTGAGAAAAAGCCTATGTTGAAGTTACCCAATTTCACGAGGAATCAGGTGGATTTAAAATACATGTACTCTAAAACAGAGTATCAGACTGCATTTGTCTGCTGAATATATGTGCTTTCAAACGTTTTTTGTGAAGTGAGATGATGTATTTCTAAGAACCTTTATTATTTCCATTGTAATTTCTGCTACTATTATAATTTATTATTAAAATCCAGCACAGAAATTAGATGGGCAAAGATCAGGAAAAAGTCTACAGACTTTAAATATGTCATTACAAATACACTTTATTTCTATAAATAGTAATTACTTTAACCTAATAATGAAGTTATTTCTTCATCAAGAAAGTTAACATGTTTTTCAGAGAATCCTGGATTCAAATGTAGGGACAATAAAAGGAAAAGTGCTCATTTCTGTGAATTGTTAACTTCCTGGCAGTTCTGCTCCAACATTAATGCTGCAGAGGTGTTGCTCAAGAGCGATTTTAGCATACAAAGAACTGTGACAAGCAAGTAGGATACTCCATATTGCCTGTTAATTTCTTAGGGTTTGTATTGCTTAGGTTTCATAAAAGTTTTTAGCTCTTCTACCTCAATATAATGTCCTAAAATAATTTGCATCCCATTACCAGTAAGTGTAAAGCTGCCATATTCAAATACATAGAATTATGGTAATTTTTATGAGGATCTAATCTTGCACCATTGTTCAGTGACAGAAAGTATCCTTTAAAAATACTCCATTTCTCTTGAAATAGAATTTTAAAGAAATTTAGAGAAAGTCAGTATATTACTATTACTCTATTACAAGAAAGCACCTGTGTGGATTAAGAAAATTATTCAAGCCTAGTTGTAAATTGGGCCTAATTGAAGACTTAACACTTAATATAGCCCTTTCTTTATAGATTACCGACAGGAGAGACCCAGGTAGTCCATAATAAGCCAATCTGTTCCTGTGAAATAATATTATAGGCCAAGTAAGATAAGGTGCACAGTAGCTACCTTAAAAAATAATACAAAATAAAAAAAAAACCCACAGGTTAACAGTATGCATTGAAAACATTCATTTTAATGAAAACCTCTTTTTAATGAATTCCTACACCATTACAGGAATGTAATAAAGCATTTGAAGCCATATAAAAATTCATTACCTCACATGAAACTTGAAAACAAACCGATTCGTCTCAAAATTTGTAAATAAAAAGTAACTGGACTGAAAATTTGCATGCTAAGGAACCACTTGGAAGGAATTTTTAGGGACTATTACTTTACAACATACTGCAAATGACAGTTTATAATGGAAATACTGACTCTGTACTTCACCAGTTCTAGCTAGACACATTAATGTTCACACTGTGTAAAAATCTGAAGCTTTCTTTGATAAACATCACTTTTGTAACCAAAAATGAACGACCATCTTTCCCAACTTTTTCAGTTCTGTATAGATATCAGAACAAAAATCCCTATCTTGCAAATTTCCTGAGTTCTCAGAATAGCTTTGAAGCAGGAATTATAGTAAGTCACAAGTAAAGATGTATTATAAGAAGTGCTAATGAGGCATGAATTACACTTTTTTTTTTGTTTTTTTTTTAATTGAGACGTTTCTTTGAAGAGGTCACCATGGCCAAAATATCATTGCAAAGTTAATTGCTTCTTTTCAGGGCAAATTGAAGGCATTTGTTTCAGATTATTTATCTGACACAAGATGGAGAAATAGCAATCTAATCAAATCACCCATGGCTGTCATTACAGTTTAGCAAAAAGTATTATCTGACACTTCTAGAAAGGAATCAGATTATTTGGGTAATTTCTGTACAGCAGCAGGCCAAGGCCAAATGTGAAATAAAACTCGTAGTTAATGTAAAATACCTTTTACCCTCGCTATTCTTCAGACTTTTTCACTAGATCTTTTCCACAGGGAATCAAACAGCTTATTTGTGATTCATGTATTTCCCTTTTCTGGGAGTGATTCCCAGTATAGTATTCTTTGCCAATATGACCAAATTGTGGTCTTTTTAGAAGCACATTCCAGATTTAGTCCCACGATTCAAGCCACCATCTGGTTTTAAAGGAAAACCCTTCTCTGTGGGAATATTAACCTGACATGTCTCCAGTCTAGACTAATGATTATGTTAAGGACAGAGAGAGTCCATTATCCACATGGAATAAGTGAAGGCTTTGATAAACCAGCAATAACCAACATGAGACTAGTCACTAAGGATTGTTCTTATTTACTTGCTTTCTTATAAAAGGGAAGTTTAGGCTCATTCAAGAATTCTGCTTCCACTGGGACTGACAAACAGTGCACTTATTTCCATCAAAGGCAAGAGACTGCATTTAGTGTAGTGCCCATAAAACAGGAAATGGAATGTTCTTCAACAAAGGTTGACCTGCTCCTGTAGATTTTCATTGACGCTGCTTTTGTTCAGAATGGGAAGCAGGGTTCCTCTAATTGTACCATTCCAATTCTTCTCATTGCAGCCTTTCATATATTCAAATGGATGCATTCATTTAAAATCATTTACGCTCAAAAAAAAAATGCATAAGCAAAACAAGTGCTGAGAACTGGAATGAAGGTGGTGATGTCCAGTAAAAGAACTGAAACACGCAGTTCACATTCACAGGATAGTGGTTTTCAAATGCAAGTTCCATTGGCTCCGTTTTAGTAGTGGTGGGCTTAAAATAGACTAACTTTCATTAAGAACACCATGTAAAGAAGTTCAGACAGAAACCAGTCACAGCAACCACTCGCTGGACCTGTAGGACTGGGAGATGCGCTCTCCAATGCCATCTACTGGCATCTAAACCATCAGCCGACTTCAAGCATCCGGCATTCGAAGTACACCCATCAGAGCTTTGAGCACAAATGCAAATACACACTTATTTAGGCTACTCCTATTTTAGTTGTACTTGCTTATGAATAGTGGAGTAGGGCAATCCAAGCGTTTCTTGCAGACTGCTTTAAGAAGGACATGCTAATGCAATATTTATACAATCATGGTGGCATTCACCTTCAATGAACAGTTAGACCACCATCAAACATCCACAAGCATGAGCGCAAACCCTTTTACCAGCCTCCATGAGCCTATCTGGAGCTCTTAAAATGGTATTTTCAATTCAAAAGTGTTGATCAAAGTAGCTAGTTAAAGGGAAAACTTTTTATCCCATCTTGAAGCAGGCAAGAAGAAAACAGATTTTCAAGCATGCTTTATGGACAAATGAAAATAAACTGCATATAGCACCATTACAAAATATTTTAATTATTTCCCTGTGTTCTTCCTTCCACATATCTCAAAGAATTTTAAAGAGGCTGAGAAGCAATTTTCCACAAAGAGAAACCAAAAGAGGAAATTAAAATGTAGTTGGTTTGGTTTGTTTTTTTTCCCATCCTTACAAGCAAGGCAGTAACTGAAAAGGGAAAGAAAATATTTCAGGAACTCTCACTTCTACATGCTGTTTTCCAGATCACTTTAAAATAGCATATTTGAACTGACTGCTTTCATACTAATTTAGGAGGTTAACATTTTTAAATAGCTACAAGCAAACATCTAAAGAAACATAAATTTACCAAATTTTGACGATACCCAACTTTGCAGAGCTGTCAGAAATAAGAACAGTTACTTTCATTTGTAGTATAAATTTATGTCATAAATTAACATTACAAAATGAAGTAGTCAGTTTCACAGAGTCATATGAAAGGGTCCCTGTACAATGACCACTATCAGCCTTCAGCTGTCAACTTTGTTTCAGGTTTGGCTTTCTTACAGCAAGAAAAATATCTTTAATATTAAAATACCTAAAAAGCTACAGGCACAATAAAAAGTAGTATTATTAGAAACACCGATTTGCATGGTCTGTATTTTTCACTCTTATGCTGCTACTAAGTTCTAATAGATGATTCTGCTTGTAAGCACCATTCAGTCTTACAATGTTTTTATAACAAAAAAAAAAAAAAAAAAAAAAAAAAAAAAAAAAAAAAAAAAAAAAAAAAAAAAAAAAAAAAAATCAAGAATCCAAATTGACATTTTTCCTCTCTTCTGTTCTCCAAGGTAACTTACTTTAACAGGAAGTAAGAATCCTAAAAAACTGATTTCATTTACAGGGTAGCAATGCCTAATGTAGACGCAAAAGAGATAGAATAAAATCTCAGAGATGCAGTAAGAAAGGCAAAGATGATACCAAAGATCTTGAAGATCTGTACTAATGTTAACAGATAGCATAAGAAACAAGACACTGGTTTAACAAAGAAAAAAAAAATAATAAATCAGTAAACAAGATCTAGCTAAATAGCTTTGACTTCCTGCATACAAAAAGCAATGTGCTACAGCCTTTACGAAAGGGCACATCCAACACTCACCCACTCTCTAGCCAAAAAGGACTGAGCTGATGTTACACAACCTAACCCTTCCCAATAGCATTAGATTGGACTCTTAGTGGAGTACTACTTCTCAATCACATTCAGCATGCACTCAGGCTTGAGAAAGTGATACCTGCCATAGCACAGTGTTTCCTATATGACCCCCAGTGAAGTAGGTACAAACCATCCCACAACTCAGCTATACACTGCTAGCAAAGATAAGATCACTGAGAATGCAGAACTACTGTTTGCACTGGGCCAAAGCCAAACTAAGTGGTGCCATTCAGGAAGATTTACCTCTGAGGAAGTGCAAGTAGGGCTGACTGCATCATCAAGCAGACTGGCAACATGACCACAGCATAGCTTCCTTCTCCCTAACCCTCTCCATTAAGAAACAGTAACGCCTGTTACAATTTTGGCCCTAACAGGCTTTGACAATTTGAACTTAAAATGAAACTGTACTGGTTTTTAACAGGGTCTTGCTACTGTACAAACAACATTTCATTATTTGTATTTTTTTCATAACTATATGGATCACTTGTTGAAATTGCTGAAGTCAGGATTTGGAATATCCTTTTTGCAATAGTAAGCTTTGCTTATTTATTTCCTAGTAGGTAAACATCAAGAAAAAAAATTATACATGCCCTTCCACTACTAATATTCTATTACTCCTTCCGCCATCACAGAAAGCGAGCAAAGAAAGTTACTGTCCTGTGATTTGCTAACTCCCTTACTTACTATAAACTCTGTGGCTGTAAGCACAGCTCTTCTGCAGGCACTGCTCCTCATTTCTAAAGCAGAGATAATAGCAATTTTTTGCTTGCTTCACATTAGTTTTGTGAAGTAAAACACAATAAACCCTCAGGAACACTGTGGTCCTATGAAGAGTAAAGCAGCAAAGGCGAAAACTCAGGGCATATTTAATTTGCTGGCAAAGCACTGCTCTCCGAGCACTAAGCCAAACACATCCTTGGTGTAATGACAGGTAAGGCTGCAACTGACATGCATCTGGCCTGCTGTTTTTAACTGGTATTGTTTCTGTTGCTAGCTTTTCAGGACACTGCAATCAAATAATTATTGTTTCCTTGGTTGCCAACTATTTTTCTTTTATTAGTAATACCAACCTTTGTTTATTCTTCTTCCTCCCATGGGAAATTTCAACACCCTCCAGAAGGGATGTTGTATGACTCATTTATAATGGGATAACTCCCTTTCTTCCCATGGGAGGCTTTCTCTTTCCACTTTTTCTCCTCCCCTCTGTATTTGTAGACAGGGACACCAAATCAAATCTCTGCTGTGCTCACATTCATGTGATCTGAACAACATGAACAGATCAGCAGTTCTCACGCATTTGCCTAGGAGACGTATAGCTGAAGAGAATTCATCTCAGACACCATTCAATTTAAAGTGTTTAACATTCATTCTGGCAACATTAGCAATAGACCACATAGAAAAGTAGTACTGAAAATACATTTTTGTGGGGTTTTTTTCTTTCCTCAATGCAATGTATACTTTCTGGGGTTTTGCATCCTTCACTTCCTTGCTTTTTTGCTCTTCAGTTCCTATTCGTTTTCTCGCCATGCTCATTTTCTCACCAATGTATGCATTTTACTACCTGTCCCCAGTTTTACTCACTCACAACTTATTTCTTGGTGTGGTTTTGTCCTCTTTGGTTCCCCTTCACACTCCCACACTCAATCATCCTCTTTCAGGTACATAGTTTATTTTGCCTTCTTGTCACGAACTACAACCCTTTGCCCTAGAAAATCCTCTTTTCTTTCACCAGGTCATCATGTACTTCTGTCACTATCATTTGCAGCCCCCAGCTCTACCACTGGCAACTCCTGCTGATGACAGATGTCTCACAATGAACTGTAAGTCTGCACTTGGCTCCAAGCCTGCACTGCAAACCTCCAACATTTTTTCTGCATTTACTCTTTGTAGTAGTACTTTGATACAGATGCAGCAAAATCACCTTTTCCTGAAGCACAGCTTCTTGGACAATCCCAGGTCCCTCTGCATTACCAAGACCAAATACCTGCAGAAACAGCTTGAGAAAAACTGCAGACAATGCTACCCAGTGGGGTGAGTAAGCATGGGTGGCATTTTGCCCTGGGAGCCTTGCTTTGAACAGTCACAGCATGTCAGTGCATTATTTCATTGCCTAATATACACAGCAGGAGCTCTGGACTTGAGTGTGCAGTCAAACTTTCATCATAACAACCCTAAGCTACATATATTCTCTCTCATCACCTAGTGCAATACTTTCATCTCTTCCCATGGCCTCCTGTGCCACCCAATTTCAGTATTACCTTCCCCTACTCATTTCTTCTACTTACCTTTGGCAAGCCAGAAAGAATATATAATTGATCAACGAGAAGCTAAATGGAAAGAGTCGAGGGTGTGCTAACTCATCAACCAACTCGTAGGAAAGTCTACAAATTTAGATTGGCTAGATATTCCAATGCTACATACATTCAGATCGGCCTGGTGCCTATCTTTCAGATGCCAATAGCCAAATTCCACAGTCTTTCAGATTGCAAAAAAATGGCTTAAAGGACTATGTCTATATACATCCAATATACAAAGTAATTGTGTCAACATTTGGCTCGTGCCTTCTGCAATACCTATCTGCTCCTGAGCAAAGAAGCCACCACCAAAGGACTTGCTAACTCAGCTCTATGTGATGTTAGTGGTTATGTCTGCATTAGCAAGTAGCACTTTGCAACAGAGATTATGTGAACTCAGACAATGGCTATTGAGAAATGGATGCCCATGCTACATGGTTTAGAAAGTGTTTTGCTTCCCACTAGCTCTAGACTAGTCTTGCAAACTGAAACTCCAATAGCAGATGGAGTCCAAAATACAGCATCTGCTTTCACAGGAGCGCAGAATGGCTCGGGCTAGAATTGACCTCTGGAAGTCATCTTGTACAACTGCCCTGCTCAAGCAGGGCCACCCAGAGCTTGTCACTCGGGACCACTGTCATGGGTTCAGGAGCAGTAGTCATTTTTCTCCTTTAAGTAGTAGCTGGTGCAGCACTGTGTTTTGGATTTTTGGCTTGGGAACAGTGCTGATAACACCAGTGTTTATAGTTGCAGTTTAGAATATTTTGGTTTGACCAAGGACTTTCTGAGTCTCATGCTCTGCCAGGGAAGAGGGGAAGCCAGGAGGAGGCAGAGACAGGGCACCTGACCCAAACTGACCAAAGAGGTATTCCATACCACAGTACATCATGCCCAGTTTTACTTCTGAGGGGCAGGAACCCGGAAGAGTTTAGTTCACAGCTCGGTCGTCAAGTGGTGAGCAGCTCTGTCCTCTTCCCTTGTTTTTCTCTGGTTATTGTTATTGGTGGTGGCAGCGGTGATTTGTGTTATACCTTAGTTACTGAACGGTTCTTATCTCAACCCGTGGGAGTTGCATTCTTTCGGTTCCTCTTCCCATTCCTCCCCCACACCCCTTGAAGTGGGGGAAGAAGGCTGGGAGGAGTGAGTGGGCAGGCAGATTGATTTACAGAGAAACTGCCTTTGCTCAATGGAGTTTGTGCCTCTTGACTCTATAGAAAAAGTCAGCAATTCACAAAAGGTCTCTTCCACAATTGCAGATTCTAGTCCATCTCTGCTGAACTGAGTAAAAATGCCATCTGCCTGTCTAAGCCCACAGTATGTTTTTTATGTTTTTTTTGGTTGAGACACAGTAGAGTTGATTGACATTCTCCCAAAAGGAAAAATATAACTGATCAATCTTAGCACTTTTAAAGAATTAGGTCCAAACCACTAGGGAGTTGTATGTGTCTTTCTGAAAGGTTCTCACAAAAAGTGGTGGAGAAGAAAATGGGGCCTCCTGTGTGAGGCTTAATGTCAGCCCCACCATCTCATAAAGTTTTAAGGAAACAGTCCATCAGTGACTTACCTGATATAATAGGTTAATCAGATTTTCTTTTTTTATTTCATTGTGATACTCCTTGAAATCCAATTTCCTTTTATAGTTCTTTTTATCTGGCAGTTTTAGTGGGACACCTCCCACTAAACCATGCCACCCAAGGCTATGTCTAACCTGGCCTTGAACACCAGTGATGCAGCATTCACAACTACTCTGAACAACCCATTCCAGTGCTTCACCACCACCACCACAGTAATGAATTTTTCCTCATATCCAATCTAAACTTCCCCTGTTTAAGTTTTAACCAATTACCCCTTGTCCTCTCACTACAGTCCCTAATGAAGAGTCCCTCCACAGCATCCCTATAAACTCCCTTCAGGTATTAGAAGGCTGCTCCACGCAGCCTTCTCTTCTCCGGGATGAACAGTCCCAACTTTCTCAGCTTACCTTCATACAGGAGGTGCTCCAGTCCCTTGATCCTCCTTGTGGCCCTCCTCTGGACTTGTTGCTACAATACCACGTCCTTTTTATGTTGAGGACACCAGAACTGCACACAATATGCCAAGTGAGGTCTCATAAGAGCAGAGTAGAGGGGCAAGATCACCTCCCTTGACCTGCTGGTCACACCCCTTTTGATGTAGCCCAGGATACGGTTGGCTTTCTGGGCTTCAAGAGCACACTGAAGCCAGCTCATGTTCATTTTCTCATCAACCAAAACCCCCACGTCCTTCTCCTCAGGGCTGCTCTGAATCTCCTGTCTGCGCAACCTGTAGCTGTGCTTGACATTGCTCTGATCCAGGTGTAGGACCTTGCACTTGGCATGGTTAAACTTAATCAGGTTGGCATTAGCCCACCTCACAAGTGTGTCAAGGTCCCTCTGGATGGCATTCCTTCCCTCCAGCGTATTAACCGAACCACAGAGCTTGGTGTCATCGGCAAACTTGCTGAGGGCGCACTCAATCCCACTGTCCATGTCACTGACAA
>JASSUY010043230.1:5180-24076 GCA_032466535.1 Forpus xanthops | reverse complement strand
GGTGGCAGCGGTGATTTGTGTTATACCTTAGTTACTGAACGGTTCTTATCTCAACCCGTGGGAGTTGCATTCTTTCAGTTCTTCCCATTCCCCACCCCCGCCTCTTGAAGTGGGGGGGGAAGAAGGTGGGAAGAGTGAGTGGGCAGGCAGATTGATTTACGCCTGAAACCACGACAACCATGTACAGAATAACTCCAAGGACAGAGAATCCACAGCCTCTCCAGACAACCTGTACCAGTGCTTGTTCACCCACACAGTAAATAGTGTTTCAAACAGAACCTACCATACTTCATTTTTTATTTTAGACTTAGTCTTATTCAAAAAGAATCCAGTTTACCCAGTTCGAGACTATTCCAATGCAATCAAACTAATGTTCAAGAGATTCACTTCAACACCAAAACCACCACACTTTATCCTAGGTGAAATGCTATTGTAGATTCATTCACTGGTTCTTCTACTACAACTATATTCTGCAGTGCCTGACTTTAAAAAGTGGCATTTTATATTGTATTCCTTCAAATGTTTTAACATGGTATGAACCATTTTTTTTTGCTTCCCTGTCTCCAAATGCAAGACAGAAAGTAAAATACAAAGAAGCATCTACACACATATAGACCACCATGGTAGGCGTTACAAAATGTTTAAATCATAGAAGGATACACTTCATGCACTCAAAACTTGACAGTAATGCAAATAAGAGATAAGGAAGAAAGACCACTGCATTTCCCTCCTACACGCACTTAGTTTCCCACATTATTAAGATTGCAACCCTAACAATTCATAAAGCTGCAATTAGCATCTGTGATAGAAACCTGAAACAACTTCATCAAACTTGTATGGCAACACACAAGACAATCAATGACCAGTAACCATGGACACATTGATGTCTGCTGCATCTCTGGAGAAGTACACACAGGCATGGGATATTCCATGCATTTAGAAGCTTATCCTGCTCTAATTACTATGTCAGACATGGACCCAAATGAACCAGCTTTCAACTGCATTTTGAATACCATGCTCAGCAGGGCTGATGGCAGATTAAATACACTGTGGACAGACTCTACAGAGTGTAGAGCTGTGGGTAGCATGACGCTACACTATGTAAGTAGCAAGTTAGATGCTCAGCATTCTGAGGGTGTCCGGTGTTCAGAGCTTTGTGACTGATTAAGACAGCCCTATTCTATTACTGCTGAAGTCACAGTTACAGCGATGGTTCTATGGCATATCATTAGCTGGGTCAACAAAACCAGCCAAGTCACTCATGAAGATACAATTCAGTTTGACCTGCACAGTTGCTATTACTGCAGTTCAAAAATTATCAACCTATCTGCAGACAGATACTACCAATCTGATTTAGGAATAAAAGACATAAGGAACAATAACAGAGTCAAGCAACACATGCCACAATATTTCTGATGTCTTCTAAAAAGAATGAAGATACATTCAATAAAAACTCTCAGAAGGACAAGCTTCTCTGTAGTATTTTGTTTCTGTTCCAATTATTAGGAAAGACCTCTACAAGTATAGTCTTTCAGTTGTTATCATTTTAATGATATTTTCACAAAAACTTAAAAAAAAAAAAAATAAAGCTTAAAAGCTCCTGTTAAAATTAAACTGTGTAATAAAACTGCATCATGACCAAATGCTTTATTCATCCAACCTTTAACCTAGCTAGTCAGGGAAATGAACTAATGAATCAACTTCCAAAATGAAGCACTACTTTTGTGAATACAGAAGGCAGAAATCTGGCAGTGGGGAGACTTCCTGCTAAACTGGCTTGCTCATACAGACAACATATTTGTCTTCTAGTTTTTAACAAAAAAAAAAAAAAAAACTTTTGAAAGTCATAACTTTTTTCTGCCTATTAATATGTGCAAATTTTAATGCTCATCAATTTGCACAGTCGTAAGCAAAAAAGAACAAGTTTTCATGCAACTTTTTTTTATAAATTTTAACAGAACTATTAACATTCAAAAATGCTTCAGGGTCAATTCCCATTAATTGTGGTAGTACTGATTTAACTTTTAAGTGTAGATAGAATGCTTTTCCCATACCTGCAACCCTAGTTACCATATACAAGTCACTTCTTGACTACTTTAAAAAATAAAAAAAAAATAAAAAAAGTAATCACTCCCAGTCATTTTCATATTCATACAGAAAAAAAGTGGTACTGCTAGACATATTAGTGTGTTTAAATAAGGGAAGAAAAAAGCAATGCAGGAAGATCTCTGGTTACAAATAAAATATGTAAAATATTTAGGATATAAAATTTCCACAGCCAGTACTTCATCAGAATAGTTTTTCAAAATTAAGCAAGAATTGTGAACTCTTAAAATACACATGCTAACTAAGAGTTACCAAGCTAAGAGGAAATGCTGTATGGGGAGGCATGGCTGTTGCCCCGTTAAAGGCCAACCTGTCTGAGTTAGCACTGCAAGGGTGGCATCCTCACCTGTTTAGAAGCCAAAAACTGGAGTCTTCTCCCAAGGGCAGTGCCTACAGTAGCCTTTGAAGAACCTCTTGAAACACAGCTGCTGTGGGAGGGGGCATGTTGTGCAACACCCAGGGAAGTTATAGCACCTGCCGGGTTTTGTGCTCTAGCTCTCCAGATTAGCCATTTCTTTTCTCATGATTATTTAACAAAATTCAAAACCAGTCTTTTGAATTGACTTAAATCTAAGGCAACTTGCTCCCTCCTCTTTCAGGGTATCACAGAGTCATTAAACTACAAACATGCTGTGCCCCACATCTGAACACATCTATTTTGCTTTTTGTTAAATCAAATTGGTTTCAACTGAGGAAGCATAAGGGGACCTTGCCCATACCTCCCTTCTCATTTTCCTCCAGCCTTGACATTGGCCTGGTGATTAGCATACTGTCATGGGAAGGAAGAGATATTGATATGAATGAGGACACACCTGAATCCAGTTTCCTTGCTTGTCCGACTAGTCTAACAGCTATGCTAACATCAGCAACCTCATTTTGAATAACAGTGTCTGCTGCTACTCTGGTTTGTTTTGTTGTTTTTTTTAAAAGGCATTATTCAAGTTTTCACATTGACTCAGTCTCTCATGAATCTTAGATGACACCTTATTTCTTG
Source organism: Forpus xanthops (assembly GCA_032466535.1). NCBI lineage: Eukaryota > Metazoa > Chordata > Aves > Psittaciformes > Psittacidae > Forpus > Forpus xanthops. The sequence goes on along the minus strand of JASSUY010043230.1, from coordinate 20,976 downwards.
ACTGGCATAAAATCCCAGTTACACATACCTAACACTAAAAATGCTATAAAGTCTTTCAGATAAATCAGAATATACCTAGAGAGTTCAAGTAGCTTCATGATTATGCTGCTGCTGAAGAAGGTTGGTTGGACTTTTATTAGTCAGTCTCCAAGGAACCAAGTCTTAGGACCATTTAAATACTTACATGTGATATTAAATCTGTATACTCCATATAGCATTAATTATTTTTTTAACAAACATTCACTATGTATAAGCATATCACTATGGATACACAGTTTGCAGATCAGTGTCTCAAGTTCTGTTAAAAACTTACATTCACCGCTTCTAATAATATTCAAGAGCTTTCGTTTAGGACCTGCATGGACTGGGCAAAGTGAACAAAGTGAATGAATGTTCATTTTACTTTCTTCCTTAGAAAAAGCAGAATGTAGTAAGTAGTCTAAGCATTAAGAAAAGCAGTAAGCAGATTTACACAAAAGAAAAATTGTAAAATGTCCCCTGGGAACTAGATGATCTTAAGGTCCTTTCCAATCCTAACTATTCCATGATTCTATGACACTGATAATTAATGTAATTTTAAGATTTCCACACTGATCATGATTCAGCAATTTTATTTTCTAAAACTAAATCCACATGGGAATGAAAATAGTTTTTAATTAAATTGATTGTCACACACTAGTTCCTATTACTCAAGCTGTGCCTTTTTTCATAACCAAATAACAAAATACTTTCAATAGCATCCTGTATAGTATTGTTCATTTTCCAAGGATATGATTATCATCTGAACACATGGAAAGGAGAAGCATTTTAGCTAATAACTATACTTATGTGTACAATCTATCCAGCCTTTCTGTAAAGGTACAATGTGAAAACCCTTTCCATTTATTTAATTTCTTATTGTACAGGGTTTCCTCTCTATTCTTTCAATTAAACATTTTCTTTTTGATAGAACCCTTTGCAGCAGCAGTTTTAATGACTTACCCTCTAAAGCTTCAGAAAAGCTACTTCCCTTTCTGAGGACTATTCCAAGCTTCTGCCATGCCTTCCTCCCAGCTGTTTTGCCAGTCTCCCAGACATCTCACCTACCTACCCCTGCAGCTTAGCAGCTCAGATCTCCATAGCAGTGCTAAAACAGAAACAAAGTAGCTGGCAAAAAATAAGTAAGCAAACCAACCAGCTTTGCCATCAGGTGTAAAAAAAGTGATTAATTAATCCAACTTCTACACCTGTACAGCTTCTGTGATTTATGTTACATGAATCACAGCTCTGACTCATANNNCCCCCCCCCCCCCCCAAACAACCAACAACCCCTGCATACATAGTTTCTGACCTTGTAATAAACTCAGGCTGAAATAGCTACTTTGAAAGAACTAACACACATTTTTAACCACAATGTTGTTTTTTTTTCCTTTCAAGAACTTGGCTCTTTTATGCTAGTCATGCCCTTACTATTGTGAGACAGACTACACCAGATGACAGTAAAATATGAACACCTTACCCTGTTATGCTCTTGCTTGCTTTGCCTGCTTTACCCTCCAGAGTTCTTTCATTTGAGACCTATTACAAAGACCTCACATTCATCTCGGCCACACTAACACAATCACCTTCAATCTCCAAGATTCCTCTTGACAAAAGCTGTGGTGTAAACCAGAGTAGGTATGACCTGGAGATTATCCGAACACAGTATCTTCACAGGGCTACCCCCAAATGCCTGCAGGATGAGAGATTTCATGTGATGACAGTAGCCAAGGTAAATAAGGGTGAGGTGCTTTAATTATACCACCATTTGGCTGTCAAATAAGGTGCTTTCCAACTTTAAGGCAACTATTTTAAGACGCAAATTATGCATTTTAATGTACTAAGATATATTAAAATGGAGAAAAATAATGCAAAAACCCCCAACAGAGCATAGAAATGAAATATGGCCACCAAACCACGATTAACACATTTCTTCACATGTGATTAAAAACTCAGAAATTCTGGAATTATTTAATTTAGACAAAATTACATGCGCTTAATCAGCTATTTAAAATTTTGAAATGGAACAGATATAGGAAATTACCATCTTTTTCTACTAACTGAAAACAAGAAATTAAATAATTTAATGAAACAGGGTTCTTAAATTTAGTATTAAAGCTTCCTTTTGGGACTGCAAATCCATAGCAACTGTAATTACACCTGGAAAGGGGAACTCTACTTCATCCCTATTGAGCTAGGAAAAATAAGGTCATAACATAAAAAAAAAAAAAAAAAAAATTAACTTCAAAACAAAGAAGAAATCATGGGAATATTGTTCTAATTTGTCAGCTCTCAGGAATGCATTTTTGAAAGGAAAGGGACCTTTTTTTTTCTCCAGAAGTACCAGAATTTAGTCCTCATAAATAACAAAGTGGACTAACAACCTTAACATAATATAGGTATTAGAAATCTCATGCTCTTAATAATTCAGAGGTTAAAAAAAAAAACAAACCAAACACAAACAAACAGAGATGGATCAATACAGCAATGGTCTGGGGAAAATTATTTAATTATACCATATTTTATAATTTCAATTCCACACAATCCAACACTGTTAACTGTTCTCAGAAAATACTGTATTTTATAGCTCTGATGAATCAGTACTACCAAATAAGAAAATAGTTCTGCAGTTCAAACTTATATTTCTTCAGACAACCAAGGTACTAAATATGGGTTTTGTTGACAGTGATTTACCAAGGAGAAAACTCAGCTGTGGGTATTTTAAAAACTCATTTATAACCGACAGTAAAATGATTAGTAATGTCCTCTCCCCTCCCTCCCATTCCAGGTCATGTACATCCAATGTGGAATGCAGAACTAATAAAATTATGATGCAACTTTTCACCAAACCTGTTGCATCACATGAATTTAAAAGCTTCAGTGCTCAATTACAGCCAAGTTGCTGTAGAAATTATGCCAGCTGGAAACTCACCCAATCAGTCCCGAGCTGTAAGGCCTGATTGTTAACTTCCTCAGTTAACTGTGGCATGAAGTTCCCCAGGGCTAGAGACAAACAAGTGCACCCGGGGTCTGTGTCACTGGAATTCCTGCCATGCAGGTTTCTCAATGTCCACTAGTCTGCTACCACCTTAAAAGTGATCTGTCAGAAAAATGCTTCAATTTTATTTTTGGTACTAATTAAAGCCTGAATTACAGAATAAGTCTTCCTTGAAAAAAAGTAAGATAAGTGACTCAGACAAAAGAATTAGATGAAAAGAACTTTAGATGAGATTGGATTTTGTCCAGTGATTAATGTTTTCCCAAATGTAACTTACTTAGAATGTAGACATATATTTAACGGGAAGGGAAAAAAAAAAAAAAAAAGCAAAAAAAAAATCCCACAAAAAAAACCACAAAAAACGCACAAACTGTGAAAGGTATCAAGGAGCCCATTTTCTCTGAAAGTGCAAGCTTAACTACCCATAGCTTATAGATTCTTGAAACTAAGAATAGTATTAGCTGCAAATTTTGTTATGGAAGAAAAGGGTAACAGCAGCATGGCAGGGCTGGGATAAAAACCTCATACAGTTACCTACTGAATCAGTAGTTCACACACACTACACCTGACCTGAAGCTGCTTCCTTTGCCCACATACCTACTGTCAGCAAAGGGTAACAACGTGTAGATGTAACCTCAAGATGCAGGCAAAACAAGCACTGTGCCACGTCAGATAGTTACAATGAAGCTAGTTTACAGTTCTGTTGAATGTGGTTCAACAGAACACTCAGAAAAAATAAATTCACTATTTTTGGGAAGGTTACGGGTTACGCAGCTTCCTTAATACACAGCAACAGATTCCCTCTGTCCCCTACGTCAAACCAAGTCTCGAAAAAAACTTCAATTAAAGAAAAACACGGCATATCCTCCTCCGCCGTGCATCGCGGCACTAGACGAGGAGCTGCTCACACAGGTTGCTGCTCACTGCTTCTTGGCCGCTTCCCGAGGCGGCCTCGAGGACTACATGTGCCTCCAAACGCCTGAAGCTCCCATTGCCTGTTCCTCCTCAGCCAGCCCACCCCCAGATACGCTCTCAGGGACACTGCCTCCCACAAAAATCTAGACTCAGCTCCCTCCAGGGCTGAGGTCCCCGAGAACCACGCACAACGCCTCCTACAACGCACATGCGCAAAGAGGAAACGCGGCCCGGAAGTGCTTCCGACACGAGGGACGCTTGCCATTGGCTGTCGGAGATTACCGAGTACTTTCGTGCTCCTCCGGCGCTACTCCAGGGGCGGGGGGAATGGGAAGCTAAACGATCCGAACGCGGCGCGGTGCATTTTGGGGCGGGAGAGTCACCGCTGTGTTAGGGCCGCCATCTTGCCTGCGTCCGGACTTGTTCCCGCTTTTGGGGCCTGCTCTTTCTCTTCACAGCGCAAAGCAGTGGCAAGGGGGATAACGAGAGGCCCGCCTGGGCGGTACTGATGCGTGCGGAGCTTCCTCGCACTTCTCTCCGGCTTCGCTAGCGAAGGGGGCGGGGGTGGTGTGAGCGGTCACTGGCGCGGCCTCTCCTTTGCCGGGATGGGTCGATCCCGCAGCCGGAGCTCGTCCCGCTCCAAGCACACCAAAAGCTCCAAGCACAACAAGAAGAACCGGAGCAGATCGCGGTCCCGCTCCAGGGAGAAGGAGCGGGCGCGGAAGCGATCTAAGTCCCGGGAGAGCAAGCGGAACCGGCGCCGAGAATCCCGCTCCCGGTCCCGCTCCAACACGGCCCCCTCCTCCCGCCGCGACCGGGAGCGGGATCGCGACCGCGCCTCCTCCCCTCCCGACCGCATCGATATCTTCGGGCGCACGGTGAGCAAGCGCAGCAGCCTGGACGAGAAGCAGAAGCGGGAGGAGGAAGAGAAAAAAGCCGAATTCGAGCGGCAGAGGAAAATGTGAGCTCCCGCGTCTGGGGTGGGCACTTCGGGGGGAGGTGGTGAAGGTGCATGGGGAAGGAGGAGGACAGGAAGTGCTTTGTGGCCTAGTGGCTTTTTCTCCGGTCTTTCCTCCTGTCAAGGGCCGCTTGCCACTGGGGTGAAGACGTTTAGGCCATTGATGAGGCCTAACCTCTGCCTTTTTTCCCGCCATCCTTCCCTTCCTTGAAGTCTTGGCTCCATCAGGGGCGTTGGAAGGCGCCCGCCCTCTGCCTTTCCTCGCCGGCTCCTCTCGATTCCCATCTGCCGGTCCTCTCCCGGTCTGCTGGGAAACTTTCTCTGCGGCGGGGGCATCCGCATCAAGGAGGCTTTGTGCTGCACTGCCACACTGCCTGCCCCTCCCCTCACTGCGTGGCGAGCTGCTTATGCGTAGAGTGGAGGCGCCCGAGGTTGCTCTGCTAGGGATTTAAGAAATACTATGCATCGATTACAGTAACACTGAGGGTTGGGGCGTAGACGAATGCAGGAGAGGGACTCTTCATCAGGGACAATAGTGATAAGACAAGAGGCAATGGGTTTAAGCTTAAGCAGGGGAGATTTAGGTTAGATATAAAGAAAAAATTCATTATTGTGTGAGTGATGAGGCTCTGGACCAGACTGCCAGAGGAATCTGTGAATGCTCCATCCCTGGCAGTGTTCAAGGCCAGGTTGGATGGGGCTCTGATCAATGTGGTCTAGTGGAAAGTATCCCTGCCTGTGGCAGAGGGTTGAAACTAGGAGATCTTAACGTCTTTTCCAGCCATTACCATTCTGTGATTCTTGCCAAATGGGACAGTGAGATCTGGTGACTTGTTTTGTTTGAGACCTTTTCCAGTTTTTGTTGTGAGAAATGTAGTTATTTTTAAGGTCTAAAGAGACATAAATTATATTTTAATGAACGTTGGATGTGCATTAAGATGTTTTGCGGTATTAAATTATCAGAGACCTTTATGCAGCAGAGATAACAATAGTGCTAACAGTTGTGATAAAGTGGTACTTGTTCTTTGAGTGTTACACTTGCTCATTGGAGCACTGAATGTAGAAGCACTTGTTTTTATGTGTGAAGCCAAGTAGTGCTGTTAATTCTAAGGTGGAGCTTTGAGTTTTATTGAGTGACATTGTTCTACTGAAATATTGATTGTGGTTCAGAAGGCTTGATCACCCTGAGTTGTCACTTTCATTTTTGTTTGTCAATAATCTCCTATCCTAACTCCAGAATTTGCAGTGATGTCATCAAAAACTTGCATAGTAACACAAACGTGAAAATGTTGAAGGCTTGTTGAGTCATTGATGCTAATTTTGTGGTTTATAATTTCAGTACCTAAATTAATAAAAATATTCCGTGCTTATCTGCGGTGAAGAATTGGACTGTGCTTAACAGTTTGAGAATGCAGTATAACGCAGATAATGGTTTATTTTAGTATCTGGAGCTGGTTTAGTTCATGTGTAAGTTTTCTGTATAAATTAGCTTTGAAATGTAAAAAAAGCCCTCTGAAGTCTGTATAGGAAGAATATGACATTTGAGTAACATTGGCAACCGGACAGTAAGCTTCTGAAGGAGAAACAGTATTGGAAAATATTGAATATAGAATTTTGATGCTTCTAGAATACAATTTATATTCCAAAAGAAAAAATAATATTATTTAATAGAGTAGGTAATTTAGTATTTGAGTAAGTCATCTGTAAATTGTGTTACCAAACAAACCAACAACCCAAACAAAATGTAACATGTTAGTATGTGCTCATGTAGGAAGTACTTCCTTGCTGACTAAATTAACTAGGGGACATTTCATATATTGAAAGTCACTTCATTTGTCTCATATCTGTTTAAACCCTAGTATGTAGCCTTCTGTTTTTTTTCTTATAATGCTAGTTTTCCATAAAGGCCTTGCAGATGTGACTTTTTTCCCCTCTGAAATCTGATGAAATGTAAGTGGTTTCTTTTCTGCAGATTTCATAAAATTATTCTTAAGAAGTAAATGGAGCATACTAAAAATACTTTTACATTAATGACTTATCTATTGTTCTGGTGTCATGGCTCAGGAGATCAGGATGCTAAGCTTACACCACTATATAAAATACTGTAAGTTCATGCAATTAAAATAGCAGTTGGTATAAACTGCAGAATAGATCATTGAGATTTATGTCTGTTTACAGTTTTATTTTTGTTGTAAAGTCAAAGCCACTATATATTATTATATATTTATAATATTGTTATAGCCTTTGAATGTGAAGAGATACATTTGGTTTAATTAAATTTGAATGGAATTACTTGGCTGAAAAGAAAAATGTGTGCTGGCACAGCGCTTAATAGTACATCCATCATCAATAGCTGAGGTTATTTGAAAACTTAATTCAGATATGAGTGTCAGGGGTATTTTTGTAATTATGTGGTATCGTTATGCAGTAGCTAACTTATTCTAGATTTTCCCAGTGTTAAACGTGAAGCTAAAATAAAATAATAAAAAATAACAAACCCAAACTTCTGTGAAACAGCCTCTTGTGTATACTAAGCTGTATCAGTACAGGATGGCGAGTGTACTTGCTGATGAATAAATACTCATGGAGGGTTAAAGAAACCCCTTTAAAGTAAAAGGATGCTTAGTATATAAAAGATGTTTGAAAATTTGTCCGAAACAGATTGTAAGTAGTGGCTGGGCAGAGATGTGCTAAAAGGACGTGGTTAATGTGTTTTGTTTTTTTTCTTCTGGATAGTGATGGTAAAGACCACATGATCCTGTGTTGCTTAAGGTAAACGCTAGCCTAGTGTACTACCAGATAATTTTGCTATCTCTTGAGGAATGTAAGAATCAAATTTGTCTTCTGGGGCTGAGTGTCTTTAAGTTGGGGGTTCCAAAACTTTTTAATGAAGGAGATAACTATCCATTCGGTTCACTACACTGTTTGAAAAAAGAAAAACCAAACAAACCAACAACCCAAACAAAAAACCCTAAGCCAACAAAGAAATCATGAACAGGGGAACTTAAGAGCCTTTCACCTCTATATTTCACATGATTATCTAGATCAGTATCCCATACTTCATTATCTACTGTTGCATATTAGCAAATTGTACACTAGGAAATCTAAAAGTTAATAAATCTTGTAACTTTTTTCCTAATGAATTGGTTTTGTGCATCTCAATATAAATAAGAAAATTCAAACTCGGTTATTACAAGGATATTGACAGGAAAATGTCAGGATATTAGGATAGTACAGCAGCAGTTGTTATTGTAAATCACAGATTCCTGGTGCTAACAGGCCAGAAGAGAAGTTTATAAGATTGTTCTGTAGTTAACATAATACTTAAAATGAAAGTTCATTTTCAAGGTTAAACACAATAACCTTCTCCACATAGCCCGTAATAATTCCAAATAAGTAGTATGATATGACACATAGCTATATAGTGCTCACTTTTGTTTGTCTATCGATATCTAATTACCATATGGTACTAGTGATTATTACCTGGAAGTTTTTTAAGGTTTTTTTTCCTGCCTTTGGTAAGAAACCTGGCAAATTGACGTAATAATCTTTTTGTGTTCTCGTTAATGAAAACTTGTGACACTGATTGTGCTAAGTGATAATGCTGGTGCAAATAAAAAATAAAGACAAGAAGACATTTGAAAATACTACCAAAATTCAGGACATGGAAAACTGTAAAGATTGCAAGGATTTATTTAGCACTTGCTATATTTTATTTTGGATAGTTATGGTAGAAACCATTATTATGCTTTATTGTGACATTGCAGTAAAGATGTTAAGGAGAGCAGAAGTATTTGAAATTTGATGAGGTAGATAATAACTAGATTACAGATACAACATCTGATTCAAATTATGAATTCTATTGCTTCTGTCCTCTATTTTAGGTACTAGGGATTAGTTTGATGCTTCTGAGGTGGCTGCTTTAAGACAAGATGTTGTCTTAAAATTAAGACCAATTTATGTTCCTGTAGTTTGAAGGATGGCTGAAGTTGGATGAGGTCTTTCATTTTTATTTTCCCCTAAAAAATGATCAAGAAGTCAAGATAAACTGTCTTCTCAAGCTTAGTCTCCTAAAGAAATTTAGGGATACTAAATATGTTATGGTCTGAATGGATTCCCTGGGATAGAAATACTGTCTGATTATTCATTATCATTAAATGCATGGCAAAATACTCTCTCTGCATAATCTGTGTGTAATAATCTGTATAAGGTATAAAACTATTTTAAAGTGGTTCAGGAGTGTGGTTGATGATGTGTATTTTGAAGAGTTTGTTTCAGTGCAACCATTGTTCATTCATTGAAAAGGTAATACTCATGTTTGCATTTTGTAGTCGTCAACAAGAAATTGAAGAGAAACTCATAGAAGAAGAAACTGCTCGAAGAGTGGAAGAGCTTGTGGCTAAACGTGTAGAAGAAGAGTTGGAGAAAAGGAAGGATGAGATTGAACGAGAGGTTCTCCGCAGGGTGGAGGAGGCTAAGCGCATCATGGAAAAACAGTTGCTCGAAGAACTCGAGCGACAACGACAAGCTGAACTTGCAGCACAAAAAGCCAGAGAGGTAACGCTCGGTCGTTTGGAAAGTAGAGACAGTCCATGGCAAAACTTTCAGTGTTGGTTTGTGCCTCCTGTTAGGTTCAGAAAGAGATGGAATACAGCAAATCTAATTCCCTTCTCATACAAACTTGCATTGCTGCGAAACTTAATTTCTAGCCTATTCAGGGGAGCTCACTGATATTAAACAGCTATTCTCCTAAAACCTGAACAAGGATACTGATTTTTAATGGAACTGACCTACATTTTTCAGAATTGTTTGAAACTTTTGCCATGGCTGCAGGATTTATCAGCGGTCATTTCATTTTTGGGGAAGGGTATTGAACATCTGTAATTTTGTATCCTTAATTTGTTTCATTTTGTTTACCTAGACTGTAAGAGGCTTTTGCCTTCAGTCAGGCAAAAACCAGGGTCCAACAGTGAGCTGCAGTACCTGTCTTTAACAAATAGGTTTCTTATTCTTCATTTAAAATGAACGTTTTCCTTGAGCAAACACTGGACTAATTCTGGGACTTCGAGCATAAGCCCATCCACATCTTCACGAAGGATCTATGCCCAAATCATTATATCCAGTTTTAATAACTACTAACAACTCCTTCCCCCCCAAAGTTATAAAAGAGCAGGTTGCCCTTGTCTGAAGTCAAGATGAACATATGACTTGGGTTTTTTGGTTTTCAGTCAGCGGCTGGAGCAGAAGCTGAAAATGTCTTTCTGTGAGACAGTAATTTGCTACTAAAGGCTTTGATGCCTGCCTGCACCAATCATTCCAGGATCCAGAAATTTCAAGGCAGATTTTAAAATTGTAAAGAAAATTTGTGCTAAACAGAAGTCTCAAATGCCTTTTTTATTCTACCTCCTACGCAGTTTATCTTAAATTAATATTTTGATTGGCTTACAAAAGGAAAGACAGTAGCAATGAAGCTTTCCCCTTCATATGATGTGTGACTTGTCTGTCACATAATATCTTTTATTTGGAAAAAAATAAAAAATCACTGAGATACAACAAATATCAGGAATATTAAATCACACTTGTTCTGCAAATTCAAACCTTACTATCAAAGAATTTAAGTTAAATTTAGGTGTCTGTAGTCAGCAATTGCTTCATATATATAGGTTTCCGTTTGATCAGATGGATGACTACTTTTTTTTTTTTTTTGAAGTGTTTTTGCTAGTCGATGTGATGTGATGAAGTCCCATCGGCTCTTTGTATTGCAGAATAACCCTCCATGCCTGGAGTGAAGTGTGCTAGCTAGTAGCTGGTTACTAGTCATAGTAAGAAGTTTTCATATGCTTGCTTTGTTCTTATTAACTTTTTTTTCTTACACAGACACAAACCTCTGGCTAACTTTAAATCTTCCAAATATTAAAATAATTTGGATATATATTATGTGAACTGAAACACCTCAAAAACTTTCATGCAGTCTTCATATTTGAGTTGTATAACAGAGTTCCATAAAATTCACCAAGAAAACAATTACAAGGCTTTATTCCTGATCTTGCCTTCCCTGGACTCCTGAATTCCAAGTTCAGACTGCAAGTGACAGTTTCAGCTGTCTTAAAATTGTCAAAATACTGAATGTTAAGTCCATTCTCCCCATGAAAGAAGCCCATAGCTCCATGAAGTATGGATTACCATTTGTATTTTTCACTAACAGTAAATGTATTTTTCTTATTAATTGTTTGCCTTAGGAATGATTTACATATTTTTGTTCCTTCTTATCATAAACATCTGCATTCCTCAGCTCAGCCTTCCCTGTATGTTGTTTCTTTATAAATGGTTGAGCTGCTGATGCAGGTATTGCCAAGCTAACAGTACAAATCATTTTAAAGAGGAAGCTGGCGTGTATGGCAGCCGAGGAGCACACTCTGCAGGACACTGGACAAGACAGTAAATATTCAACTTTTAATGCTGATTAAAGGAGTATAGGTAAAGAATACGTAGGTATACTTAATTGGTGAGACAAACTATTCACTTTATTTATATTTTCTATATTACTTTTTAATTTGGTAAATACTATCCAGTTTTTGTAGTTGTCCTTGTTGATTTGTGTGATATTAAAATTCTAGTAATAAATTGTCAGGATTCTATGATTAGGGAGGGTTTAGTTGGTTGCTTTTTGGACTGGGCGGGGTTATGTATATTGAGTGTTAGAAACCAGTTTTAGTGGCTGCGCAGTTTACCGTTGTGAGACAAAACAGGTGGCTATAAAGCTGCCACTTTAAGTCAGTTCACAAAAGAATTCTGAGAAAGATTAGTGAACATGCAGAAATGAGTACTTTACTAACATCTTGCCCTGTCCTCCCATTTAGGAAGAAGAGCGTGCAAAGCGTGAGGAACTAGAGCGAATACTAGAAGAGAATAATCGAAAAATTGCAGAAGCACAAGCTAAACTGGTATGTGAAGATGTAGTTAACTGTTCTGTAGGGGAATGCAGCTCCCTCTGCCTGATTTGCAACACAATTAAGTACACAAATTGACCTTTTCTAGAGTTTAACTTGTCTGTTGCTGGTTATGTCAGTAATGTTGCTTTCCTCTTGAGCATATGAGACCAGATCCTTAGCAGTAACACTGGTTTGAAAAGATAGTTCAGATGCAGTTAATTCAGAGGAAGATAGCTGCCTTCAGAATTTAAGTACATTTTTTTTTTTTTTTTTTTTTTACTCTCTTTTATAGGGAAGATTGAAGTAAGTTTGCAAATTATGTCCTGCTTCTAAAACAGAAGTGACTACTTACATTTTGTTGAGCAGGACAAGTACAAACTGGATTTTTGACTAGTATTATGTTGATATACGAGTGCTGAAAGGAACTTTCAGCATAAGCTTAAGATGTCTTGCATTACGAAAGTCTAGTTTATATTAGTTTCCAAGACTATTTAAGCAGGTGCCTGCCTCATGAGAACATTCAGTATAATTTAGCTTATTCTAATCAATTAATGATAACCCCAAACTAAGCTGCTTGTAAATCCAGATTGAACTTGTACCGGTTTCAATTACCCAAGTAATTACACCATTTTCAGATAAAGACGATGCTTCTTAAAATTGCTTGAACTATGTCTGCTTTACACCTCTTTCTGTTTTACCCTTTTCCCAACCTCATATGGTGGAAATGGGACAATTAGAAAATTGAAAGTATAAACTGACAAAATGAACAAAATAAGCACCTTTAGAAGACCACTGGAAGAGCTGTAAGAACCGTAAGTCAGTGTAAGGATTGACTTGGTAGAAATCAGGTAAAGATGGTTTTGAATTTGGAGGGGGGTGTTAAATGTATTTTTGAGTGGGGAGACATCTGAAGGTTTGTTACATCATTATATTGTGGTTTCATCTGACACATGACAGGTGTCAAGGGAATTTCTCCATGCACACACAGACTTCCTTAGTTAAAATGTAATGTGTTGTTTGCAAAGCAGTGCTGGAAAGCATTGCCTGTAATCACTCAAGATTTCAATACATTAGTTGTAGAAAGTTTTCAGTGTTTCCTTTGCATTCAAATAACAGTTTATAAATAGTTTCATTGAAACCAGCTAGGGCCATCTAGCTCAGGTAGAACTGCTTACATACCTATGCAGGATTGGACCTGTTTGGAAGCTAATACGGACTTGTAAATTGCTTTTATGACTACAAAATATGCTGGCCTAAATTCTACAATTTTCATATATAGGCTGAAGAACAATTGAAAATTGTTGAAGAACAAAGAAAGATTCATGAGGAGAGGATGAAACTAGAACAAGAGAGACAACGTCAGCAAAAGGAAGAGCAAAAAATTATCCTGGGCAAAGGAAAGTCTAGGCCAAAACTGTCCTTCTCGCTAAAAAGCCAGGATTAAATTACAACTCTGAACTCTTAAAAAAAAAAAAAAAAAAAAAACCATCATCAACAAAAAAGGAAAATGGAGAAAAAAAAAAAAAAAACAACAACCCAACAACTTTGTATGGTAGCTTCATGTTGAAGTGTGGGTTTTTTTTTCTTTTTTTTTTCTTTTTTTTTTTCCTTTTTTTGTTTTGTTTGTTTTCTTTTTTCCCTTTTGTCTTTTTTTTGGAAGTCTGGAAAGTTAGCTTGTTCTGATAAGGGGCTGTGCTCTGCAATTCTTAATTTTTTAAAACTTCCATTAAGTTAAACCCTTGTCAGATCATTGTTGCCTTTTAGAGGGCAGTCTGTGCTCACCAGTTTTGTAACTGTGTATTAGTGGTCTGAAGCAGATCAGGCCACTTTGAGTTGTGGATGATCTGGTAAGGTTTTACTGACCTACTCATCAGAGTTTGACTCTGATAATTGACAGGACTTTATACTGAGTATTGCTGACTTTTCGATTTTTTTTTTTTCTTTTTTAAGTCAGTAAATACATGAATAAATTGCCATAGTATTACTGGACCTCTGTGGTTTCTTGTTAAATCAGTGTCCTATGATACTGTCCCATTGTTGCGCTTGATGTTCCTGATACAGGTAAGGAAATAGTTGTCATTTCTGCTATGAATACATAGAGGGAATTCAGTATTGTCTCTGTTAGATTTGTTTTTACTACATTGACAGCATTCAACCAGCGTTCCCTGTTGTGTAAATAAACCAATTTGCTGAATAAAAGTGAAAGTCTTAAATTCATATGTTTAAGTAAATTTTTTTAGTACACATCTATGAACGGTTATAAAAGTGACAATTCACATTATTAAATTCAAGATTATAGTAGTTTTTTTTTTGAAAATTTTGCTTTAAACTACTGTGGCTTTTCCTACTTACAATGCAAAATTGCACACAGTAACAAATCCCTGCAGTTGTGAATGTTTTTGATGGCTGCTGCTATTTTCATGAATGTTGGTTTTTATTCTGACAGAGACTTATTTCAGCCATAGTATCATGTTTAAACAGCTGTTTGGCTTGCTGCACGCAGACCAATACTTTGGTATTTAATCCCCTTTGGTTCACCTCATAATATAGTATATTGTATAAGTAAGGTCATGACCATATAATGAATCTGATGGATCCTAACGGATTTAAAAATTGAATTTTTTTTCCCAAAGGACTGGACTGGCTAGCACACTTGAAGTAAAAAACAGGAAGTGAGATTCTGTCTAAATATATTGTTTTAGCCAGAAAGCAACTGTTATTTGTATACAGATCTTGAATGTTGTCCATTTATATATACAGGTTTTATTTTGAAAAATTAAACTACAGATTGAAAACTATATCTAAAAATCCCCTTTTTGTATATAATTCTTCTGCCAAAACCTGGATTACAATAGCTTGTCCAGTTCTAAAACTTTTTCCTGTTCGTGTGCGACTTGGGTATTAACCATAAAAATAAGAGTTACCAGTAGTTGCCTGTGTATTTGAATGTCACTGGACAAAGTTGGAAATAATTCCTGATATTCCCAAAGGATCTGTTTCTGTAGGTTTGGCAAATGTGTGGGAGCAAGTTGACATGAATTGCTTTGTCCAGTATGTTAAGAAAAATGTGAAGACAGTAAAATACCTACACTATTACTGTACTTAAATTTGTCAGTATATTGTTACAAAAGAAAGTTGAAGGTTGCTTAATGCATAAAAACAAAAGCTGAAGCCAAATAAATCATGTACATGACCTGATGGCAGGAGCAGGCTGTATTTGAAACTTAACTGATACCTGTATTTCTAAACCAGAATACATCCCCTGTTCCCTCATGACAAACAAGCTATTAAAAGTCAATACTCAAAACAGACCTATGCATTTTTGTTTCATCTTCTGAAAGCAAGAAGTTATCATACGTGCAGTTGTGGTATCAAGCATTTTATGAATTTGCGCTAAATAATATTTGGTTTTTTACACTTAACTGTGTAGGCTTAGCCTTTGTTGTTTACAGCAGTATTCCTGTAGGACTACTGTGTGAACAAAATATCTGATCAAAGTTTGATCACCCCTTCTGCCATTCCACACATCTTCCTACCTGCCTTTCCTTCTCTCTGCCCTCAAAAAAGGAAAAGCAGCTAAAGCAGCTACGTATTTCTTTTCACCTCCCATCCTCCTCCCCCCCTCAAAAAAAAAAAAACATGTTCAGTTGGTATAAATCACTGTCTCTTGGCTTGTCCTAAAGAATATACACTATTTCTCAGATTTTTTTTTCTCTTTTGTAGACTCAGTGTGGGAGGACGCCATATTTGTGTTATGCTGGGGCTTGCTTTCTCTTCAGAAATATCATAGGGCTTTAGGGATACTGTCAATTTCTAGGAAAATAGAGGTGCACACAGTTTAGGAGGGGGGTAAAGTGACATTTGATGTTCTTACATTCCCTTAAAACATGTTAGCTGACTAATGCAAAGTAGGTTGGAACATAGACTGACATATGTAGTGAGTATGAGCTCGGGGGGGGGGGGGGGGGGGGGGTG
>JASSUY010043225.1:0-14490 GCA_032466535.1 Forpus xanthops | reverse complement strand
CGGTCGTACAAGGAATAGATCACTTAATTCTGTATTAGTCTTTTTATTGACACGGATCATATTTACACATCTCACAATGCTAAGGAAGAAGTCATGCAAACCCTCCTAGAAGCATCCAGCTTGCAACAGCTCACAGGGTGGAAGGAGAGCAGAAGGGTGCAGGTAGGATCACGTCCCAGTTTCCCCCAGGCTGGGAACAAACCAAGTGCCAAGGCCTCAGCCTGCTATCGGGAAAGCTAGAGGGGTGCTCCCAACGCGGAAAGCTCCTGGCCCAGCTGGTGAAAAGACTTTCTAGCCTCGGGAGCTGCTTGGAACAGAAGCCAGGGCAAGCGAGCTCCTTGAAAAGTCAAGCCACAGGTACTTAAGTGCTTTGTTTGCAGGTGACCTTAAACTAGACGGGGTGGAAAGTGCCTCAAGCAGGGCTGCTCAAGCCTCAGCTTCGGAGCACAAGCGGAGTATCAGCTTTAACAATGGAGATTTCAGCCTTTATGCTTATTAGAAGAAAGAAAAATTGACCCTGTAACGCCTTGAAGAAAAGCCTACAGTTCATCTCTAGCTCCCTCTTGTGACTCCTGCATGCACGCTGCTTTAAACCAGGCTTGGATAAAGCGGTAATCTACCTACTGTCACTATGGGAATGACTTAAGCAAAACCTGTCCAAATGCTTAAACGGTCACTTGCATCGCACACATGAGCCAGTTTGTCTGGTTTCTACGCCAGGCAACCTTGGAGAAACTCTGAATCAATAGGTGAAATCATGCTGCCTTATACATGCAAAGTCTGGATCACATAAAACCCCGCTTGCATTCTGGTTTCTTTATGCACACTTGCATTCCATCGGGCTCTGTCTTTTCAGGATGTTAAATCACTGCTGCCCCAGGGAAGGCATCCCAAAGGAACCTTAACGTACAGCCTACGTTTTATTTGCCCGGTAGATTGCTTTCTCAAAGTTGTATTTGGACATGTACTCTGTGACTCTGAGCTAGTTTATGTACTTATCTGTTTTATAATGTCCCTGTATCATATATTCAAAAGCAATATCCCAACCACTAAGATGTCTTTATGCTTATATTATTTATTCTTCTCACCTTTGCCCCCAAACTTACTTGTACTTGCATGCCGTATTTGCAGACAATCCTAATAACCAGATTAGTTTTCAAGTGAAAGCAACAAATTCCTCACAGTAAAAACCAAAACACTTGACCAGAAATGGATGCAACACAGCCCCTTTGCTCTCTGGGATATGCACTTCAACACAGCTACATACATACTTCTTCCCTCTCTTTCTCCACTGCGTATCTAATGAGAAGTTGCTGGTGGCTTTTGGGTGGAGAGGGCACATGGTTGTCACTTCTGTCTATGTGCTTCCCTGCAAGCAGACCTCTGCTCCATGGACTCATGCTACTTGCAGCCTAGGAAGCTGGAGAAAAATATTTCTGCATGGCAAACCATAGCTCAGACTGTTCCTCTGTATCTTGCTGATCCAAAAGCTCTCCTGTACCCAGATGGATAAGCAATTCTGTTGGCTGAGCTCATCACAAGCCCTGGATCTGTGGGACTGATTTCCTTCCATGCCAATGCCCATTGTCTTCTTGCCATTACTCTGCCAGTTGCGTAAAGCTTGCAGAAATAACCTCAGAACAGTTTCTGGCTTCCCCTCTCCTCCCCTGTAGGGATATTTCTAAATCATATTATTCTTGCTGTCATGGTGGGAAAAAAAATATCCACTTCAGTACAACCATTAACCATAATTAGTGCTCAGTTACACAGACAATTGGGAATGGGGGGATCTGATCTTCTGCTACCAGTTAATAAATCTCTCCAAGTACACAGGGAGCAGACAGCAAAGTGAGCAATCACTCATTTCTGCTCCTGTAACTACTTTTAAATGCCACAGCAAATAAGCTCACAAAGAATATGTTCCCCATTTTTCTGTACCATGAGTTTCTGTTCAGTCAATGTCTCCTGCCTTTAGATTTCCCTAAACACCAGCCTGCTAGACTGAAAGTCAGGCACCTGGGAAGTCCTAACAGATGCACCTCTAAGATGTTTGGGTATCTGGGGCAGAAAAGTCCCCAGTCTCACAGCAGGTTGCTCCTGGTCCAAACCTGGACTGCTGGATGTATGTAGCAACATGACTGTGGCTCTGCTGTAACTCACTGCAGCATCTTCCCAGGGCTACTTCCTTCCTAGCAGACCATTTATAAGGCTGCAGACCCTCTAAAATCTCTGGCTCCTCAGTAGCTGGCCAAATAAATAAATAAATAAGTAAATACTTACTCTGAGTGCTCAGCAATTCCACAAAGACTGCTGCTTCCAGCCCTTTATGCAATACCATGCAGGTTGGCTCCATGACAGCATTACCTGCTCCGGCAGGTGAAGGGCCTGTCTTCAGCAAGGGGCTTAAGGATATAATGGAAGATGCTTCCTCTAGGGTTGAGTTTATCTGCATTAGGATATCAGTTAACTTACCTGTTGAGTTTTTAAACCTGCTCCTGGACCCTGGTGCCCTCCATAAATGCTGCAGAATTTGTTCTCCATGGTTTGTTCTTCCCACGCTGCCTCTGCCTGTGTCAGTCCAGGGATGTGTATTGGAACAGCAGGGTCTGCTGATTGCTTTCCAGGTTAGCACAGGTCTTTGCTAGGTCTGCAGGTATCCAGGCTCAGCCAGTACAGCACTGAAGCACATAACCAGCCCTAGCAGGGGGCTTCACAGTGCCATCCAGCCTGAATTTACCCAAAATTCCAGCTCACTTCCTTTGGCTTGGAGAGGCATCCTATTCCCCAAGAAGAAAAAAGCCAGACTCAGTAGGAAGAGTGCCAAAACACAGCCTTCCCTACTTTAAATCTAGTATGGATAAATGTTAGGAAAATAGTCAGGAAAGGGGTGCTTGCACCTGAACTTCCAAATGGCGCTCCTGGACCCCTGGCAGTGGATGTGTGTCTGTAGGGAGTTCCAGGTGAGGCTGCCTGGGACAGTTAAAGCCCATTAGTGCCCTCAGGACCCTGATACTCAGACTGATGAGGTCAGTTCCTCCCTTAGGTTTAATCATGCTGTGGGTTAAAGAGCAAGTGAGAAGTACTTCAGTGAACTTAATTCAGCTCCTGTTCAAAATAACCCAGTTGCAGCAAGAGATGCTTTTGGCAGAAAGGGTCAAGAGCCTCAGACTCTTTCAAGTGTGGATGCAGCCACCTTTCTACCCCAGCTCCAGTGATCCAGAGCATGTCCAGGCTCCCTGGTGCCTCCAGAGCTATGGGGTCCAGCCGACGGGTATCAGAGCAGTTCTGTCCCCAGATCCCACACTTTGCCCAGCCTGGGATCCAAACACTGGTAGGTGGAAAGCGCAGGGAGCATGTACCTGCTTTTCCCTTCCTCTTTCCACCCCTAGGCACCAAGCATCCCTCTACCCAGAGTACACCTCCTCCAGCAGCCCCTGTAACCAGACTAATGCCGGTACATCAGCACCCTCTGTGACTCACACTGGGAGGTTGGGTAGTATCTAACTTGATGCGGATCGCTCTTCAGTCCGCCCTATGCCCCAGCACTGAGCTCCTCAGGAACTGAGTGGGTCCTGGAGGCTTTAGCGGCAGCCGCCGACGTTCAACTCGTTCCCTCTGCAGGCTCTGCCATCGCCACTGCCAGGGTCTCGAAAGAAGCTGCCCACGGTCCAGCACGGAGCTGCGGCACCTGGGCTTGTGCTGAGGCGGGAAGCCCGAGATGAGCTGCTGCCCCTCTGCTAGACTAGTTGTGCATCTGAACCCATCACCATGTAAACTTGGGGATTACCCCCCGTCCTATCTGCGTGACAGCATCACCCAATTCCATCATCCTCAGAGAAACAGAGAAGTGAAAACATTAAGATTTACACCCTCTTTAAGCATAACAGTGCTCTTTATAATTACCTGCTGGTGCTGCAGTGACAGCTTTGTCTGCTGTTGTAAACAGTCTATGCAAAACCCCCAAGTCCTGGCTTTGGAGTCCAGCTTTTGTGCTAACCCCAGAGCTGGGAAATGCCCCATCAGCCACTTGCTCTTGCCCATTCCCCCTTGCCATCTGGGCCTTTAAATAGCAACTCTCTTATGCTGGCATTGCTCAGGCTTGTGCACTGGGGATACAGCATGGCAACTGCTCTGCTGCACATCACCTGCTCTCCACCCAGAAAAGTCTCTCTCCTAAAGGTCAGGTCCTCACCCCTGAAAGATGATGGTGGCTCTGGCCAGTGGCTCACCCTCCCTCTTTGTAATATGATCATGCAGGTTTGTAAAAACACTCTAAATGCAGGTCCTTGTATGGTAGCTCTATCCTACCCCAGGAAAAACACCACATCATCAGTTCAGACTGCCCATAAAGTCCTGAGTTTTTGCTCCAGAGCAGCTTCCTCTTTCCTTTGCATCAGGATATGGTTTTGCAGCTCTGGTCAGCTACTGACTGCATTGCCAGCCTCAGCCTTTTGCAGAGGACACCCGTGTGCATCAGCAAGGACTGCCACAGTACCCGTCACCTGGAGGTCAAAAGGGGATGGCACTTCTCCACCAGCCCTCATCCTCAGGGCTGCTTGGATATGCCTCAGCTACAAGGTGAGGGAAGAAATCTCCATAAGATGTTTTTGGAGTGATTAAATTAATTAGCTTAAATTATGGCTCTGAAGGGAAATGTTTCTTATTTCAGGCTCCCTCCAACTTGGGCCCAAGCCTGGTTTTCATAAAGCCAGTAACTGCAAACAGATAGGGCCCTTTCATTGGAAACAGGCAGCACAGGGTATAATTAAAGAAGTATGCACTGGTATCTCAAAGAACCGTTTTCAATTACTGCTATTTCAAGAGGATTAAGGGAAAATATTTTAAACAAGACCACCGCAAAAATAGATATATTTTGTCATTAGCTTTGAAATAATATTTGACTTACATGCTGAAATCTCCATGTGCTAGGTCTGCCTCTGGCAGTGCTTTCCCTAAGGGCTGGGAAAAAGGGTGGGTGATCATAATGGCATGGAAGCTGGGCACAGAGCTCCCAATTTATGGCCCTACTTCCATATGGGAAATACCCTCCTTTTTCCATGACCAGTTTCCTCTGATCCTTGTGATTTGTTGCTGTATCTCTGCACAGTGTGAATCTATAGGTTTGAATTTGGGCCAATCTGTTCTGCTAGTGGCCACAGAGATGACCTGGAAGATGCTGTTTTGCCATAGTTACCACAGTAGCAAAAAAGATGCTACCTTCAGCCTCCCTGTGTCTCTGCCTCTCCTGGCTCAGGCTGTACCTTCAGAAAGATGATGAAACTGGTGCTAATCACTGGAGTGGAGCAGCATCTGTGACCCTTTACTGGGCTGCATGTGTAAAGCTTCTGCACAAGACTAGAAATGGAGCCAGACAGGATAAGATATACTTACTCTACTTTCTCTCCCCAACTTTCCCATCATGTAGACAGGGCACATGCCTGGGGTGTGTGAAACCCATGGTCACATGGGGCAGAAGTGAACAGCAGTCACACTGTAAGCACTGTCATGTTCTCAGATAGGATGGGAACCATCTCACCCAACCACAGACATCTCTGTGCCAGCATTTGTTGAACATCTTCTAAGATACATATCATAGGACAGACAATCAGAAGTTGATTACTATCCACATGAAAAGATCCCAGACTCATACCTGCAGGTTCAACACCCAGTTATCAGGCAACTCAAGTTCAGTGAGGGTCTCCAAGCTCTATCTGGCATGTACAAAGTGGGCGCATTCATCCTCCTTCTGCAGGGCTCAACTTCTCAGAGGAAAGGGCTGATTCTCACAGCACCTGAGGCAGTTGGTCTCCTGGCTCCTGAAGGCCTGTGGGAAGCCAACAGCATGGGAAGGGCCTGGCCACAGGGCAATGAGAAGGGCTCTCCACTGACATTTGCCCAGGGAGTTTATGAGGCTTCAAGCAACAGAAACACTGGTCCTAGCAGGATCATGAGAAATAATTTCTCTGAGCTATTTACAGCAACCAAGGACATATTTTTCCTTTCAGAAACGCCACAAGGAGGATGTTTCTCATGGCTATTGAGAAAGAGGGGTCCACCTTGGGGAATAGCATGGGTTGGGGTACGTAAGCTTGGGGCAGCAAGGCAACACATCAAAGAGAGCCAAGGACACCAAAAATGGAGTTTGGCCACTTGCATGTCAGAGTGCAGGGCTGTTGGCACCAGCTCAGGCTCTTGCACATGGGAGGAGTGTCAACAGGCTGCAGAAATGTCTAACAAGTAGAGGCATCAGAAGATGGCTGCTCTCCATGTGTATGAGCAAGAGGCATTTTCAAATACATAGCCATTGGGTCCAGGGTACACATGACAGCTTCCCCATCACATAAAGCAACTGATGGACAGTGAAAAGGCTGTAAGGAGTGGGATTCCTGCTATGACAATGGTGCCCAATAACAGGCTACCCGAACTGCTTCACAGCTCCAGAATTGCAGGCTTCAAGCAGTGCAAGAGGCTCAGAGGGCTTCATCTCAGCCACAAAACTTCCAAACACACCATAAGGACTAGTGGAAGAGGGAAAGTAGCATACTGAACTAGTCTGGGTCAAATAGGTCTAGAGCCATGGAGATTTCACATCGTTAGCAGCTCCCAGCCCAGGAAGCAAGTGCCAGGACGTGCACTTTCTGCTGTGAGCTTAGAGTGAAATTACAGCTACAAAGACCTGCAAAAATAATGTTACCCAGAAGAGGGAAAGCAGGGAGAGGAGGGCATATGTAGGAGGCAGTATGTCTGCAAAGATGGGGAAAGAAAATGGGTAGTTCAAGGAAAAAGAAGCATGAGCAGAAGGCTGTAGAAATGCTTCCTTTCCATGTGCAGTATTCCAGACCCTGTAAAATCCAAATGGATTTCATTATTAGAGCAACCAATTCTCCTGTGGGTAATCTATCATCTTCTAATGTAGCCTCTTCCAGTGATTTCAGGTCAGCCCTGTGCCCATGCTGACAGGCAGAGCAGCTGAAAGACACAGCAGGATAGCAGCTGGCACCCTTCTACACAAACCTCACCCCTGCACCTCATACGCTGATGGGTGCCATCCCATCCCATCAGGTCCTCCTGACCAATGGTTTCCAGCAAGGCAGTAAGTCTCCGATGGTAGCTCTGTGGTTTCCACTTCTGCTGCCCCCTCCCAAGCATGCAGGGGCATGGCCTCATCCTTGTCCCCATTTCCCCATCTCTATCCCTGTCCCAGCTCTATCCTCCACACATTCCCCATGTCCTCTCTAAAGAGCTGTTGTTTGACCTGTCTCCTCTCAGCTCTCAAATGCACCTCTAACCATTCCCACTGCCCCGTCTGGTCTTTCACCATCCCTCTTAGGGTGATGCAGAGCTGGGGCTGCAGGACCAGCCTTGAGAGCTGCAGGTCCATGCACAGGCATTGATCCATGATCCTGCTTCAGATCCCAAGGGATCACCTGCTAGCAGGGGAGGGGAGGACCCAGCTGGGCAGAAGATATGTCATCCTCCCTCACTCCTGCCCACCTTCCTTCCCTCTTCCACCAGGGCTCCTCCAGTCCTTCTGAATCACAGCAAGGCTTCAATCAGCTGATGGATGTGCTCTGTACTATAGCTGGCATGGGCTGAGTCAGCCCTGGTGCTTGCCAACCATTTTTAAGACAGAAAAGCATCAACGTGGTCCCTGATGGCACTGATTCCTCCTGCTGTGGGGATGGGTGGCCTCTCTCAAGACTCCTATGAGCCCTCCAGGAAATATCCTGTGGAGAACAAAATTAGATGTCAAAGAGCAGAAGCATTTCAGCTCCAGCTGAGCTCTGGCAGGTTCCCAAAGCTGGGAAGGAGAAAAGTGTTATGAAAACACTCATCAGAAGGCAGTGAGAAATTAGATGTAGGTCACTTGAACTCCAGCCCTGAGGAAAGGGGTCAAGCCCACAGAATACAGCCCAGCTGGATGGAAGGAAGCCAGAAGAGTTTTTTGGAGAAGGAACTGCTCGGTTTGTTAATTTGATGACATTCCTAGGCTGGGTTTTCCTCCACTTGGGATTACAGGTCTGGACCCAAATGCTCACTCCATCTTGGTGGGGACAACAGTACCTTTCCTGCCAGTATCATGAAGCAGCTCGTGCCTGTGTGTAGTGCTTAGGTTTTGGTCACAGGCCACCCATCTGGCAGCGCTGTCTGGTGATTTTACTAGACAAAGCACAAGAGCTGCTTGTCTATAGGATACAAACAGGTTGGGCATTGGTCCTGCCTAAGAGATAGTGGGTCTGGTCATACTGCAAGTGGCAGTGTAATGTGAATTGCCATTTAACACAGATTTTTGGGATTGAGTGGTTTTCTGACTGCCATTTACCACCTTTTGCAGATGCCAAACTTCCACTTTCAAAAGCAATTGATTTTCAGTTGGGACTTTTTTTCCCAGGAGAAACTTCCTTTTGAAAACAGTCTCCTAAACCTCTTGGGACACTTGCAAGATACTTTGCTTTTATATTACAATTTTTAAAGAGCCTTAAAAGAACGATGTGAGACAATGGATAGGACCCCATGAATAAATTATCAGAAATCTTTGGGGTATTTTATGTGGAAAAATTCCTTTTCACTTTCAAGCAGTTAGGGTGGCTGCATGCACCAATGGAGCTCATAAAATGTTTCAATTACCTGGTCTTGCATATTTTGAACATGCTACTGAGCAGATTAACAGATTGGTTGACATCCTGAGCTCCTCCAACAACATTAAAAATGTTTTTGGAGAGAAGCAGAGCATCTATGGAGATGAAAGAGAAGTATTTATTGGTTTTGAAGACTTGCATGTGTGAGTACTCACTTTGAAATCATTGCTTTTTTGGGGATGGGATAGGTTGACTCCTAATAGGATGCTGATTTCTACCTTGAGACATCCTGAGTGGATGTTTGGACCAGTTCCGAATCTCCCCCTGGGGATTCCCCAAAGGTGGCTTCTCCTCATGCATCACCGAGGAGGCTGCTCCATTCAGGTCCATGCAGAGCTGATCAGCAGATGAGTTTATTCTTCCTTTGCTTCCAGCTCCAGCTTACACTAGAAAAATCAGCATGCTTGTGAGAGCTACTGCCATACGCAGTTCAGAGTTTACATAAATGCTGGGCACAGCCCCAGTGCTGGGTGCTGATTCAGGTGCCCACCCATGCGATGCTCCTTCACTGGTTCTAACAGGCCCCTCAGAGCAACTGTGCTGACATTTCACACTGTCATGGACTTTAACAGTCAGTGGAATGCCCAAATCATAGGGCTTCACGTCCTTGAGAGAAAGGCTTCAAATTTCCCCCTCCCCATCCCCTGACCTCAAGCAAATAAAAAAATGGGTTGCTCCATTTGGCAGCAGGTTTGATTCCTATTCCTGCAGTGAGATGTCTTCGGATAGTTGGACAAAGAGACTCCATGGTCCCAACTCAGTTCCTGGTGCCTGCAGATGGATTTGCTCCTGGGAGCCCCTTCCACAGCCTGCAAGAAGCTTAACCAGGCACCACTAGCCCTTAGGACATTGTCACAGATCTTTCTTTGATTGTGGCCCAAGAAGCGGATGCATTATAACAGTCTCGCCTGTGCTTCTGGGGGAAAATAATCTCCACTGCAAGAAAAAGCAAATTGTGAGAAGCAAGAGACACTCCCAAGTCGAGGGAGAAGGTCACTGTTGCTGCAGCTGCTGGATAAGAGTGACAGAAACACAATGCTGCAAGCCCTCCTCCTTACAGAGGCACCTCCTGTGACTCTATGGGAGGATTCATAACTTCCAGCCTGCGTGCTGCCGTTACAGACTCCGCTCCAGCTCAAGACAGGGATTTGTTTGCAGCCTGGGATGCTAAAATATGGCATAAAAAGGCTTCCCTCCTCTCCCCCCCCCCTTTTATTTCCCCACCCAAGCTGTCAAAAATCTCCATTATTCGTTACGTTGCCATAAATGTACATGGGATTTCATTTTGTATCTCACTAGTTTTCAGAGCTCCCTGCTTCTGAGGAGTGCCTGTCCTCACCCCTGCCATATGTACCTCCCCTCCCCTCCTGGGAAGACCCCCATCTCTTTTCTGAGAAGTGGAAGCTGCAGGTGCCACAGCACCATCTGGCGGCAGCAGGAAAATGGTCCTTCCTGTAGCAGTTAGGCTCGTGCTCCATCTCCTCGCCCTGAAACTAAACAGGCCCTCCACCGTGTCTGCTCTTCCTGGCTATATCTCCATTCCTGGAAATTACAGGCGCATCCAAAAGCCATAGACCTGTTTATGACTCGTTGTACAAATGTGATAAATGGCTGCTCAGAAAACATTTCATCTGTGCTGCTCCTCATGTGCTTCTTGATGCATTTTAATAAGCTTATGTTTGGCAATAGTTAAGTAGCTGTCTTGACTTGTTTAACTCAATAGCCACAGATATTTTACTAAGTTGATGCAGGATTTATGGCTCAATAGTGCAATAATGTAGTAAGCATTGCTGTTTTGGGTAAGCTTATGTCCCATCAGCAGTCCGAGAGGGATTTATAGGGCCTGCCAGAGGTAGAGCTACAGAGGGTGCCATCTGAGAGAAGCTAAGAGTGCTGTGTCTTACTGCTTGAGGGCAGCTGCTTGGAGAGAAAAGTCCTGGAGCTTTGTAACCTGCTGACACCTTGTCTCGCTAATGTTTTCCATTAATAAAACTAAACAGCTTAAGGGAGCTGCCTGGTGATGGAAAGCATTTTTGTAATGTACTTGCCTTCTTCCAGCTCTGTAACAGCTAAGGAAGGATGGTGAGGAATCTGATGTGGCCCAACCCCCAGGATAGAAGCTATCTCCCTCAGCTAATGTATGCTCTCTGAGAAGATGCTAGTGGTGACTGTGCTGCCACCTTTCAAAGGGCCATAACCACCCATCACAGAGAGCCTGAGGCCAACAGCAGGATTTTTGGAGCAGGGGCAAAGTCCAGGAGGCAGCAGAGGGGCTACAGGACACTCAATTCCAAAAAATGGAGAAGGACCCTGACTCCCAGACGCACTCCAAACCAAACATTTCACAACACTGCCATTTAAGTACAAACCGTGTGAGTCGGGAACAAGCTGCATTATCACAGAATCATAGAATAGTTAGGGTTGGAAAGGACCTTAAGATCATCTACTTCCAAACCCCTGCCATGGGCAGGGACACCTCCCACTAAACCATGCCACCCAAGGCTATGTCCATAAGGGATTATAAATTTGGTGTTGCAGGTGGCTTTTCAGAGCAGTCACAGCACAACACATCCCTGTGTCTGGGCTTTCCGAGAAGATTCTGTCTAGGAAAAAAATCATCATCTCCAGCAAGTTCAGGAGATCTTCCTCTCTGCTGGGACAGCCTACTTAAGGTTTTTATTTTTTGCCTGCAAGAGGTTTGAATGGTATCTTTGCAATTTCCCTGCCAGAAATCAAGCCAAAGAGATTCTTGAAAGTATAAAGGGGGGGGGGGGGGGATTCCTTTGTTTAGAAGAACCAGCAAAGTCTGAGTAAACTTCCCAAATTGTGTCAGACCTACGAGAGGCTCAATTGCAGGACATGAGCTCTGGAGCATTGCTTTTCTTTCAGTCCCAACAGCCAATGTGCTTCCTAAGACAAATTTCTTTGGGTTGAAGTTGTTCCCTCCTGGGTCTCAGCCTAGACATACGTCGTCAGCAAGATAGACATAATTAAAATAACTATAACAAAGTGATTAATTTTATAAGCAGCAGATGCCAGAGGGAGAAACTGGGCTCCAGAGCAGAGTGTTGGAGCTGCTGAGCTGAAGGACCGCAAGCTGCATGATCTTTGCTTTCCAGCTGTCATGGTCACAAAATAAAACACATCAGGTTTGATGAGAACTAAACTAGTTTTAGATGTTTTTCACTCCTGGCATTTGCTAGGAGTTTGTGTTATATTAGGAGTATTATATTGTCAGTTTTCACTTCTGCAAAAAACGGCACTGATTTTCCTATAACAGAGCAGCACCATGACTTGTTCAGCCTCATCAAGAGAAGACCAGGGCATGCTTTGGCTATTCTGTTCAGCAGCCATTTGGCTTGAGTATAGCATTTACTAACTGCAGAATTGTGTAGATATCTAGATACCCTTCAACCAGAGTTCAGTTGGGAGGACAGAAACCTGTTGTGTGGTTGGATACATCCGCACAACATCAGGATGGATACCATCTCATCCTGAAAAGCTGAGAGATGGAGCAGAGCAATTTACATCTCCTAGGAATGACTAAAAGAAGAGTGGAAGGGTATTTAAAAAATGTTAAAAATCTCCTTCCTTGGCGGCCAGTTCTTCATCAATTGCTCCAAACAGGCTCTGGCATCAGAAGGAGCTGGCAGTCTACAGGTTAGCAAGCCTGCATGCCATGCATTGAAACCCATCTCCTTCCAGCTCATCATAACATTGGAATTGCCATTATACACTAAAAGTACGTTTCCCTGTTCATAACAAAACATGGACAACCATGTTGTCATCCTGGCCAGCACACTGGCATCTTCAAGCTTTGTTTTCTTAATGACCCATACCTTGAAGATATACCAGGAAAAACACGCATAGGCAGAGCCACACAGTGTCAAATAAATAAACCATGAGTGCTAGAACTCACTGAAATAGTGGCATTTGAGTACATAGGAGTTTTGGAGGGAGGTTTTTGATCAGTTTTCTTTTGAAAGATTTTGGATTTGCTTGTTCAATGTAATTTTTGGCCAGAAAAACCTTTTTCTTTCTTTTCTAAACAATTCCCTTCAACTCTCCTTGCTTCTTTTTTTTTTTTTTCTTTTTTTTTTCTTTTCACTAGGAAAGATGAGCAAGAGAAGCTTTTCAGCCACATTAACACAAATACATACTTCTTCCCTTTCAGAAAATGAACATTTGGGACAAGAGACACAATTGCACAAGCTGGAGGCAGGGATAGCAGGGCTTATCCCAGCTCTCTCCAATAGAGTCCTCCAGACCTTGCATGGTCCCAGCCTCAATACACAGATCCTCCCTCCAAGCTCTATTCACATTCACCCCATTCCTCCACAGACCGACCTCCTTTCCATCACTTTCTCTTCTTCCTTTTGCTGCCCCAATGGAGCTGTACTACCTATTACTGTTTCATGAAGAAAAGGGCATGTAGGGTGGCAAAATGGGAAAGCTGAACACAGACCATAAGAAGGCAAGCACAGGCATATTAGTGCTGCGAGGTCTCTGGTGGAGGCAACATCACAGCTCTGCTTGCAGGTCCACAGGCAAACCAGCCCCCATGTAGTGTGGCATGCCCACACTCCACTGTAAATGCACTGCTGACAGATGCTCACACTGCCTCATGCCCTTGGTCAAGGGACGAGAGCCTGCAGGAGAGAAGCTATGTAAACCAAATAAACCAAATCAACCAAATCTCACTACTGCTGTCCTGACTTAACAACTACAGCTGCAACTCTGCACGTGGTGCAAGCAAATATTAGTTGCATGTGTGCAGCATATGCAATGCACATTTTCCAAATACATTTTTGGGCACAGGCACTTTCCCACTACACTTCAGCATGTGCTTTTCCCTGTTGGTTTCAATAAAGCAAATACATGCAAAAAAAATTAGCTTGAGGTTACACACACAGAATCATAGAATAGTTAGGGTTGGAAAAGACTTAAAGATCATCAAGTTCCAAACCCCTGCCATGGGCAGGGACACCTCACAGTAGACCACATCACACAAGGCTCTGTCCAACCTGGCCTTGAACTCTGCTAGCAATAGAGCATTCACAACTTCCCTAGGCAACCTATTCCAGTGCCTCACCACCCTCAGAGTAAAGAACTTCTTTCTCATATCCAATCTAAACTTCCCCTGTTCAAGTTTGAACCCTTTACCCCTTGTCCTATCACTACAGTCCCTCACAAAGAGTCCCTTCCCAGCATCCCTATAGGCCTCCTTCAGACACTGGAAGGCTGCTATGAGGTCTCCACGCAGCCTTCTGTTCTCCAGGCTCAACAGTCCCCAACTTTCTCATCCTATCCTCATACGGGAGGTGCTCCAGTCCCCTGATCATCCTCATGGCCCTCCTCTGGACTTGTTCCAACAGCTCTATGTCCTTTTTATGTAGAGGACACCAGAACTGCACACAGTACTCAAGTGAGGTCTCACAAGAGCAGAGTAGAGGGGCAGGATCACTTCCTTTGACCTGCTGGTCACACTCCTTTCGATGCAGCCCAGGATACGGTTGGCTTTCTTGGCTGCAAGCGCACACTGCAGCTGGCTCATGTTCATTTTCTCATCTACCAACACTCCCAAGTGCTTCTCCTCAGGGCTGCTCTGAATCTCTTCTCTGCCCAACCTGTAGCTGTGCCTGGGACTGCTTCGACCCAGGTGTAGGACCTTGCACTTGTCATGGTTAAATTTCATCAGGTTGGCATCAGCCTACCTCACAATTTTGTCAAGGTCCCTCTGGATGGCATTCCTTCCCTCCAGAGTATCAACCGAACCACACAGCTTGGTGTCAAACAAACTTGCTGAGGGTGCACTCAATCCCACTGTCCATGTCACTGACAAAGATGTTGA
>JASSUY010043223.1:0-11282 GCA_032466535.1 Forpus xanthops | reverse complement strand
CAGGGTGCCCAGAGAAGCTGTGGCTGCCCCATTGCTGTCAGTGCTCAAGGCCAGGTTGGACACAGGGCTTGGAGCAACCTGCTCTGGTGTGAGGGGTTGGAGCTGGATGAGCTGTAAGGTCCCTTCCAACTGAGCCAGTGTGGGATTCTGTCATTTCTAAAGGTCTGTCTGAAAACGTACCTTGGTGTGTGCAGGAGGGACAGAAGGAGGAGTGTGTATTTGAAAGGAAGTTTGCCACCTCATGTGTAACATTCCTCAGTGGGTTTTTACTTCAGGAGTCGTGTGGGCTTCAAGAATAGGATGGAGGAGCACCCGTAGGTGCAAGTCGCATAGATGTTCAGGTCAGTTGTGTTTCCATGAGATCTGTAGTGAGCAGGTTACTTCACAAGAAAGGGAAAGCATTTGTCTGAGTAGTTTGCTGCTGGATAATCCAATCTCAGCAAGAGCAATTGCGGCAAGACGCAGAGCAGAGAAGTGCGCTTTATGGCTCATTTAATGTGTCATCACTGATTTTGTGTTCAATGCAAAAGCTTAAAGCATTGATAGGTGTTCCTCACCCCTTTCCCACCTCCTTCAAGTCACCAGCTCCACCTCCTGGGGGTGGGATGTTCCTCTGAGTGTCCCTTTGCAGTAATTGCCATAGCAGGACAATGGCATTCCCTCCCTGTAAACTGTTGGAAACCAGCAGCAGCGTTTTGTCCTCACTTCAGCCTTGAGTGCTTCACCATGGATGGCAGAACCATGCAGAGTCTTCCTCCAAAGAACCCCCGGTTCAACTGAAGCAGATGAGATTTGGTTACTTATGCCTTTTGTTTCCTGGAGGATTTGGGAGCACCCCTTAGTGCTTTGGGTTTGTGTCTCTCCAAGCTTGGACTTTACAGGAAGAAAAGGTTATTGATAAAGCAGATCTGTCGAGCTGCATCGAGCGAATGGCCTGACTTAGGGTGTTGGTAATGCAGGAAGTCCATTTGGGATGCTTTGCTGGAGCAAAATACACGTTCCCTTCCAATGCAGATTTTAGGCATTTATTGTGTATTTGAAGGCAAGTTGTCTCCTATTAATTTCCAAATTGGAAGTAAGGTGAGAGTGGTTCTCTGGATGCCCTGTGCTCTTGTCCCAAACTTGGGAACCGGGAAAACCTGGAGTTGGCCTCAAGATGCAGCGCCAAAGGGAATATGTCCTTTGAAACCCATACGGTTGTCTTCACCTTCCTTTCTGAGGGTTTTCCCCCTCCTGCTTGGAAAAGCAAGGCAATTCATTGCAAAGGTACGTGAAGGTGCTCGGAGCAAAACTGCTTTTTGTCACTTACAGCAAGTCCCTCAATTCGGGAAGAACAATTGTCATTATGCAGTGTCCTGTGGTCAACTGATCATCCTTGTTCCATCGGCAGCTCGGAAGTGCAGTGATCTGTTTAATGAAAGGGCTGTACCAGGAGGAAGGAGCTCATGGTTAAGATGTATGAACTGTCTTGCACAGCATTAGAGAGGGGCGATTCCGCTGCCTCCCCAGTGAGCTGGGTGGTGTATTAGCTGTGTTCTCACGGTGACTGTGATGTGCCTGTTCTATTACTCTTTGCATGATGATGCTCTCCCTCAGGGCTGTATTCTTCCACGTCACAGGGAGGCCGCAGACAACTAAGCCAGATATCTGAGCACGGATTAGTGTAAGCACTCAGTCCCCAGGTTTCCCGTGGAGTACATTTGGAGGAATCCAGGCCTTGGTATGTGTGTTATCCCTTTGAGTGCCAGGATTAATTAGAAAAGAATGCATCTTACACATAGAGCATTAAGCTGAGACCCGCTGTGAGTTGCATGCGTTCGAATGGGGCTTCAGTAAACATAAGGCCAAGTCATGTTTGTGGTGGAAAAGGAAATCACAGCCTCGTATTCATGAGTGGGGCACTCTTTGTCATAGCAGCTCATGTTAATCAGGATGTGCTCCAGTTGCTAAAGCACACCAGGCAGGGCTGAACTCCCGGTAGTCTTTGCTCCATCATGTAACTGGTACATCTGGCTCCATCTTCTTCCTTTTTCTAAAACAGAGACTTTTGTTCCCCATAGACTTCACTGGGATAAAAGAGGTGCTAAGCCTGTAGAGGCTGTGCTTCCTGTTTCTTGGTAAGGGTGTTTAGCTTTCCTCTAGCATTAAACTCCCAGTTACTAAATCTCTGCATTCTATGATGCAGGGCTTCAGTGCTGAGATACATTTGCTCTGAAACAGCTAATAATCTGTTACATTTCTCAGTGATAGAATCATGCAGACTACCTTAGCCCTGAGAGTGTTTTAGTATTTAATAGGGAGAGGAAAACTTTAACTCCCATTAGCACAGAAACCAAGCAAACCAAAGAGGGGAACCTGCGCTTCTCCGTAGCTCTGAAGTGCACATATTCTATTTCAGATTGCTGGGGTGTAATTAAAGTAGATAAACATGCTCTTTTACAGTGGTAAGGTCCTTTAGCAGATGACAGTCTGAAGTCCTGAACGTACTACCTTGTAAAAGCTGTTATGACTGTGTTCATTCCAGCTCTCATTTGTGAGTGCATAGCTCACTGCATACCCTTCTCTTGGCCCACTCCCGATCTCCCCTTGTTGCTTAATAAAAACATGTCAATGGAGGATAGGGATGCACATTTTAAGGATGATGGTTTTCAAATCTTCCTGGTCTTAAATAGCATTTTGGAGGAATTTTCAGGCAGAAGAGTGAGGATTCCCTGTTTACACTAAATTGGGAATATGGAAGACGTGCAGTGCTCCCTTAAGGAAGCTCTTTACTGTGAGGGTGGTGAGGCCCTGGCACACGTTGCAGGGGGAAGTGGTAAATGCCCCATCCCTGGTGATGGGATGTCTAATAGGTGCTGTGCCTGCCCATGGCAGGGGTTGGAACTGGATGAGCTCTAAGGTCCCTTCCAACCCAAACCAGTCTGGGGTTCTATGAACTTCATTGCCATCGTGATGCTGCATTTTCTCCTTTCTGGATGGTTTCTTCTTTCTGAGCTTTCAAATTCATCAGGGAAATAAATGTACAGTTATCTTCTATCTATAGTTAAAAAGGGATAGTAACAGTCACAGGCATTGCATGGTACATCCATGGATGGCTGTCCTGAGAAACCCTCATATTTCTATCTTGTTCCATATTGCAGTTTGCCAGCAGTTACAGTTGAGAGACCAGGGCATCTTCTGTTGGCAGCACCAGTAGAGTGGTCTCTCACATTACATGCAGCATTAGGGCAGTTCTCTTTCCCTTTGGATGTTGCTGCCTCGTGAGCAAATGAATATCCATGGCACCGAGCATCATGAGAAGCAAGATCTCTGGGTTTTGGCCAACATCTCTGCCAATTTGATTTCAGCCTTGCTAGAGCATTTGCTATTGTCTTGCAATAAATACTGAGGAATAAAAGTCTTCCTGATAATAGAAGAGATCCCATAGACAAAATCCTCTGTGCTTGGAGAAAGCTGAAATCATTTAATTATCAGGTGGACAAGATTTTGGAGAAATGGCATGAAGATCTTCAACACCTGAAAGGCAATAAGAGGATTGCTGTCCTATAGTAGCTACTACAGAGCGATACAACACGTGTTGGTGTACGTTGAGGATATACAACTGTCCTCTAGTCTGCCATTCAAGACCACAACAGTAATGGATGTACCACTGAGTCAATACGCAGTGCCAAGCACAAAGAAGCCTTGCTTTATTCTTTTGACCATCCAAATACGACTGTAGCAAAAAGGAAGTGGTAATTGTATGACCTTATAGACAACATATATTAGAAAGTACTACATAAGGGGTGGGTTACAGACTCTGGGTCTTCTTGTGGAGAGGGTTTAATTTAGAGTAAGAGCTGATCTACTGGTTGTGGCATACGTTAGAAGAGCTCTTCTGTGCTGAGAGTTGGTGCTCTTGGTAGTTGACTTCCTCAGTGTTTTCTCTATGGCCTCGGAAGCACTCAGTAAAGGAGAAGGTGGGAGCAGACACTGACATGTGGTCTGAGACCACACCAAGAGTACTGTGTCCTGTTGTGGAGTCCTCAGTGCAGGAGGGACCCAGACCTGCTGGAGAGGGTCCAGAGAAGGGCCACAAAGTGATCAGGGGCTGGAGCCCCTCTCCTGGGAGGAAAGGCTGAGAGGGTTGGGGTTGTTGAGCCTGGAGAAGGCTCTGGGGAGACCTTACTGCAGCCTTTGAGCTCTTGAAAGGGGCCTGAAGAGAGATGTGGAGAGGCTCTTGAGCAGAACCCATCCAGAGTGGTGGGGTTAAACTGACAGAGGGAGACTCAGGCTGGATGGGAGGAAGGAATTCCTTACAGTGAGGGTGGTGAAGCAGTGGCACAGGTTGCACAGAGAGGTGATGGATGCCCCATCCCTGGAGGCATTCCAGGCCAGGCTGATGTGGTTCTGGACAAAGGACCTCTGAAGGTTCCTTCCAACCCAAGCTGTTCTGTGACACCCAGAGGTACATTTTAAGGGTATCTTTGATGGGAGAGAACAAGTATTTCAGTCTGTTGTCTCCAGCAGAACAAGCTGTGGTGTGTCATCAACACAGCGCGCACGGGCACACAAACCCAGGCATGGTGCCTGCTCTGCTCTCTGCTTTTTCATGGGTGTTTCACAGAAACTAAAAGGATGTGAGATGTTTTGTTTCAGTCTCTGCAGCTCCTCAGTGTAGGAACACCGTGGAGTGATCATGGCAGTGATCTCCAGGTAATGGAGCAAACGGAAAACATGAAACCTCTTCTTTTAATCCAACGAGTTCATTACAAGGCAGAGGTTTGCATCTCCTATGATTGGATGAGCTCTGGTTTCCCTCTTGTGTGTGGGTGCGTGCAGTGAAGTGTGCATGCAGGGCTGGAGCCCTCTGCTGAGCACTGCTGGTGATGGACATTGGTCTCCTCCCTGTACTTCCCTGCATGTTTGTCCTCATCTCCACCTCTGCTCCTTTCCCCTTCAGTTCTTTCCATGCTGCCAGAATGTATCTTTGGTGGGTTTACCCACGTTCATCTATGGGATCCATGGTGAGGAAAGAGGGCTGCACAGCAAAGGCCATGTCTGTTTCTAGTCCTGTATCCCAAACCGGGAATTCTGTTAAGGAGATAGCAGTGTGTTGTCTTCTGAGTGTAATAGGTCTGTAAAAATCAATGAGCAGTGATTTGCTGTGCTTTCTCCTTAGCTGTGAGGAGCTGCCAGTCCTGTGTGCATAGTCCTGATTCCGCTGGCAATCCCTGCTGGCATTTTCCACTTCATCGACACAGTGCAGTGTGAAATTCAGCAGTGAATATGCATCGAAGTTGCCTCAATCCCCCCCCAAACACTTGGGCTTTTCTTTCCTTCAGGGAGTCCATGTCAGCTAGAAGCAATCAGAAGCTATTGGAGCTTTTCATTTTTATCCTGTTATTCCTCTTACTCCTGGCAGCAGCTGTAAGGAGGCAGAAAACTCCTTTACTTTGCACCGGGTTCTATTGATGTTGAATTAACAGGCAGAGAGAGTAAAAGTGAGGCTGCTAAGGACAGTAATACTTTATTACTTACCTAAATTATCTATTCTCTGGCAGAAATGAACCAAAGAGATTGAAACATGCAGTGAAATGCTCTGTAATGCACTGGGGAGCTGAATATGTTAGAAGAGCTCACACAGGTGAAATGCTGATCTGTATTTAGGAATACTAATTACAGCTAACGACTGCTCCACTGAGCACAGGCTAAAACCTAACCTTTGCTTTGTCTTTGGAATCCATTAGGGTGTACAACACAAACCAGCCTGCCTGGAATCTGGTGCATGTGTATTTGTGTGGCTCACATCTGTATGTGCTGAGCAGTGGATTGGCATGTGGATCGGGAGAACAAGCGTCTCACAGCTGTAACAGCTGGATACAGCACCCCTGGGAAGATGGACTCTGATTTCTAGGGCTGGTCAGCTAACAGGATGGATCTGCAGAGCTTTTGGGATGTGAGCAGGAAGGGTTTTGTTGATGTCAAGGGCTTAGTGGGGAATAAAGTACTGGAAGGCAATGGCTGGGACTTAAAGTGCTCTGTGTTTGCCCATCTCTTCGAATAGGGTTTTGTTATAATATACAGTTCCCATCTGACCACTGCCTTGTGGATGGTGATGGAAGGTGTTCTCCTCACTAGAGCGGTTCAGTTCAACCTGGGAGGAATATGATGCTTTTCCATACTAACATACGTTATGTGGAGTGTGCTGTGCGTGCTGAATGTTGGAGCTTTGGGGCACAAAATGATCAGGTCCTCAGAAAGGGAAGGAATGCATCCTTCCATCACTGCATTCCCGGAGTTTAATGTCTTGGGGAGTAGTAGCGGCTGCTCAGAAAACACATAGCTAGCTGGAGCTTTGCTTTTCTGTCTGCTGCTCCTAACATTCCTAAGTTGCTATGGACAACTAAAATAGAGGTGTTGCAGATGTCCACACGAAGCTTGCTTCCTTGCACACGGTATTCTTCAGGAGCGGTGGTCTGCATTGCCCATGCAGTAGGGTTCGGTGCAGAACGTGAATGTTGTAATGAAAATGGGAAGTGATAAATAGGTGCTTGGCAATATCAGGACAAACTGATAAAGCACATTTCATTCTTCAGCCACCAGAAACCCCCTTGAAAGAAGGTTTTCCTCTGAGAGAAGAGACAGCAGTTCCATTAAATGCAGTGACCAGTTCGTGTTAAGTATAAGGCAGAAGCTCTTCCCTATGAGGGTGGTGAGGCGCTTGATTTTAATGAATCAAGCACAAATTCCTCATCTTCTTCATTATAAGGAATTATAACCTTCAGTATCCCGTTATCTTTCTAATACCTGTTTATACTCTGAGGTTTCTGATGTGTGTACATGAGAAACCTTGTGTACATTGGGGCCTGTAGGGATGCTGAGGAAGGACTGTAGTGATAGGACAAGGGGTAACGGGTTCAAACTGAAACAGAGGAAGTTTAGATTGGATCTGAGGAAGAAGTTCTTCACTGTAAGGGTGGTGAGGCACTGCAGTGGGTTGCCCAGGGAAGTTGTGAATGCTCCATCGCTGTCGGTGTTCAAGGCCAGGTTGGATATAGCCTTGGTTGGCATGGTTTAGTGGGAGATGTCCCAGCCCATGGCAGAGGGTTGGAACTGAATGATCTGAAGGTCCTTTCCAACCTTTACTATTCTATGGTTTTAAATTCTTATAAAAACTTGTTCTTGGAAATCATCACATACAAAGTTATGTACCTTTGGATAGTTTGAAGAGGGGAATTGTCCAAAGAAAAAATAGAGAGACATCCTGGTATGCTTTAGGAGAGTGAGCAGCAGTGTAAGGTCATCAGAGGGATGCTCAACCTGGTGGACCAGTGATGTTGGCACTACTTATTCCTGCGTGAGTAGGTTCTCGTTTCCTTTCCTCTGTCTTGTTTTACCCCTCTGAGTTAATTTAAAATGAGATGTTAAGTGACAGAGCTTAATGGGCTGTAGTTTGTTATGGTGACACTCATATACATGTTCATATAGGTGCTCCTGACATTGAGTGCTGTGACAGAGCAGCCCAGCTCTCTGTGGAGCCTCCCAGTCATACAGCCCAGTAAAACGAGACATAGGCAGATTCACAGGATGAAGGAGGTTGGGTGCTCATGAGTTCATATCCCCTTGGAAATGAAGGCAGGCGTTGTGCCAGGCCTCTGCAGGCACAAAGTAAGGACTTGGTCGATTCTGGTGTCCTCTTCTCCACTTCGGAGTTTTTCTTAAGCTTATATGTACACTGTTCCTAAGAATTCCTCTCTGATTTGCCGGCTCTCAAAGATCTGCTTGTGTTCGTGTTCATTTTTGTGGGCTGTCCCTTTAGCTGGGGATTCTGCAGTGGTGATATGTTAAACCTGACATCATTTGGTTTGGGCAGGGATTAGAGCTGGATGAGCTTAAGGTCCTTTCCAACCCAAGCCAGTCTGGGGTTCTGTGATTTACAGGATAGGTGTCTGCTGATTCTTGAATCCTGTGACAGGAAGTGTAATGATTTTGTGTTATACTTCTATGAACGTTTAAAAAGGCATTCAAAGGGAGACAGTGGCATGACTTGCATTGCTTCGAGCCTCAAAAATGTCCTAGGCAAATTGATACAGCTTTCACCTGCATGGTTCTTACCTGTTTCCTCCTATACTGTTACTGCCAGAGAGTGTGAATGCCTCTCACAAGCCTGTGTTCCTCAGAACCTGTGGCACCAGTTCATTCTGCCTCGTTCTTTCCTTCAGATGCAAATATAAGGGAGACATTATACAAGGGAAGCAGAGAGGTTGCACATGCTCGTACAGCTCTAGGTTTATCCTGGAGCTGGCAGTTCTCTTGGAGCAGGATGTGATGGGTGAGTGTTCCTGTGGTAGCTCTTCATAGCCTTCAACTGAAGTGGAGAGGAGTTCCAGTTCCTTCAGTGAAAACCTGGAGGTGGTAGAAAAGTCCACTGTGTCCCTGTCCTTATCCCCGGACTCACACAGACTTCTATATGATGGTGAAAACTGAGACCCAGAGTTTGACGATGTGCTTAGCAGGAAGCCCAGAAGCTTTGCACTGGGGAAGAGCAGAAGAGCCTGATGTACTTGTGTTAGTCCATGTGAGACATAGACAGCACCAGGCTAGAGAGCTTGGTGAGGGCTTCATTGCCTAAAAGCTGTCTGTAGGAGTCCAAACGGATGAAGGCATCCACCCTCCATGAACAGACATGAACAGAAGCAGATATAGCAGTAGGGCAAGAAAACCTTGCAAGAGTCCTTCTCTTTGGTTTTCTGCACATAAAGGCCAAAAGTCCCATTTGTTTTAGCAGAGAAAGGAAGGATCTTTTGTCTTCTTTTATTTTTTTCCCCTTTCTCTTTTTTCTGAGCATGGAAAGAACCGAAAACACCAAAAATAAATCCTTATCAAGAAGGATTAAATGCTCTTCCAGAATCTTTCCAGTCACATAATTCAAGCGATCCCTCAAATGTCAGTGTCACATCTCAGTGTCAGGTAGTCGCTGCCTGTTCTATTATTACTACTGCTGCCTTTGACAACAGTCTATTCACAATAGGTGCCTTCTTAAAGATAGGCAGCAAGATGTTAATCTGTCTTTCCATCTATGTCATGTGCTGGTTTTGTTGCAGTACCACGTGGGCCTCAGGAACAGACACTGCATTAAAGAGAAACATGGAAGAAAATCTGTGACCGGCTGAGACAGGAGGATGCTTTTGCCCCCTTTTCTACTATGTTTGTGCATTTCTTTGGGGGAAGTTAGCCAGAAGCCCAGCCGAGCTAGGCATCATAGCTGTAGCGAAGCTGAAGATGGATCGTGGCTATATCCATGGTCCAAAACTGTGTCAAAGTTCAGTTTTCAGTACAGTGTGTGCTAAATAAAGAGCTGTGATTGCGCAGAGGTCATTTTCGGTTGCGTTCCTCTTTGCCCAAATGGATATTCATCCAGGGTATGTCCTGCACTGCAAGAGAGACATTGAGGTGCTGGAGCAGGGCCATGGAGGTGGTGCAGGGCCTGGAGCACAGTGTGATGGGGAATGACTGAGAGACCTCTTCTTATAGGGAAGGGAAGTCATCCAGTTGAAATAGGTTACCATTGCTTTTTCCCATTGTGCATGAACTTTGGTTTTCAGTCACTTCTATGAATGATGCATCTGTTAAAGGGTGTTCTTTAGACTGCACTGTCACTTCATGCAGTAAAGTCCAGGAAGTAACCACGGATAAGGCTGTAACTTCCATGCACTTTCTAACTCTCAAGTCACCTTCTTTCCGAGAGTGTGGTGTTGAAGTTATTACCATATCAAACTAAGCCCTCCTGCTCTTTGTCTGCAGACAGGGTAGGGAGTGAAGGCTTTATTGTGTGATCACTGTGTCCCAAGCCATACTCCATAAGGTAAAGAAGTCAGGCCGTCAGTAACAGGGATGTAATGTCCTTATTCCCTCTTGTTACATTACAAAGGAAAGTTTCAATGCCAGACTCGAAGCACAGACACAGTGAGGCCATCCAGCCTGACTCCTGCTTCCATGACCATTAAAAGAAGGAGGAAGTAGTAGAGAGTATATCCTAATGATCCTTCCCCTGGAAGGACATCCCGGATTTAGTGCTTTATAAGCTGAAAGTTCAGTTGGATCGTCATGTTTAAAAGCTGATCATGTCCTTGGTGAATGCATCCGAGCTCTTTTGGGAGCCCTTTCAGAGCTTTTGCTTCCACAGGAATATAGAAAACCCAAAAACCTTTTTGGACCAACGCACTGCTTTCCAGTGATGC
This sequence comes from Forpus xanthops, assembly GCA_032466535.1. Taxonomy (NCBI): domain Eukaryota; kingdom Metazoa; phylum Chordata; class Aves; order Psittaciformes; family Psittacidae; genus Forpus; species Forpus xanthops. Next base: position 1,059 of record JASSUY010043223.1, on the reverse strand, counting down.
ATTTCTTAGCACTGTGACAGCAGGATAAAGGAGAGCCAAACCATGTGTCTCAAGCTGAAAGCTGCCCTGGAGCTAAGCTTTCCTTACAGAGCAGGTAACCCTGTATTTTGTGGCAAGTGCTTTGAGCTGGGATCACTTCCATGGATATTTACTTCAACGGGTCTCACATAGAGATCCAAAGAGGCAGTCGAGGCGGTCACACACGTCTGACACTACTCAGCAGAACTGCTCTTACACACTGGTTTTGGCCTGCCTAGGTTCTGCTTACCCACGGTAACCCTTCCTGCTCCTTCAATCTGTCACAGCCTTACTGTAAAATGACATCTTCCTATATATTATGTTCATATCCCTCTCCTGCCCACCGAGTTCCTTTTGATGCTGGTGTCCTTGTCATAACTGCTAACTCAACATGCTTTCCCCCTAGAGGTTCTTCTCATTTATACACATAGATTTCAGGCTATAAATAACCTGTTTTGAGGGCTTGTTTAGCTACTTTCTGTACTTGTGTCACCAACTTATCTGATGGTTTCTTTAACAATATCATTTGTATTTCCTTAGTGTCCCTTAAAAAGTCCTCTATTGAGTGGCCAAGCAATCTAAAGCCTTCCTTCTAAAATTAGTCATTATCTCCCAGTTTATTTAATCCTGTATTTCATACGTGTTTCTTCTTTTGAGGCTGGAATAATTCTAGCACAGACTAGATAAGTCAGTCTTTCCCATCTGGCATTGATGGTATTTTGCAGTGGCGTTTTTCACCATGAAGTCGTAGTAGTGGATTCTTATGATGTCCCCAACGTCAGAAGGATATGGAGCTGATGGAGCAAGTCCAGAGGAGGCCATGAGGATGAGCAGGGGCTGGGGCAGCTCCTGTATGGAGATAGGATGAGAGCGTTGGGGCTGTTCAGCCTGGAGAAGAGAAGCTGTGTGGAGACCTCAGAGCAGCTTCCAGTGTCTGAAGGGGCTCCAAGGATGCTGGAGAGGAACTCTTCATCAGGGACTGTAGGGACAGGACAAGGGGTGATGGGTTCACACTGAAAGAGGGGAAGTTCAGGTTGGATC
>JASSUY010043222.1:18972-35692 GCA_032466535.1 Forpus xanthops | reverse complement strand
TCCCCGTGCACCCAGCACTGTTTGCTTATCTCTATTCAATAAAATTAAGAAAACTGCAAAGTGAGTCATTTATCACACTAACTTTCTTAATTTATACATCGTAGTAATTTAACAGATCAATGTTAACATAAATGCTTGCAGATACTGATGGACAAGTCCCCTGCCTAAACCTCATTAGCTAGATCACCAACTGCTTGACCTACACTGTTATTTTCTGAACATGTAATTAAACCTCAGTCTTCTGAACTATTAAATAAAATGTGAAACTAACAAATCACTAATTAATAACTATAACTGCATCTCCCAAATTCTATTCAAGAGCTGGGAAGATGCAAGAATTACACTAGAGCCTGAAAAAATAATACTTGTAACATTATGACACCTCATGGTGGAATTACTGCAGTTAAGAGGTCACACATACTTCCATCAAGAGGTTTGTAAGTGTCTCCCCTCCAAGAAAAGTAAATCTCTATACTAAAATATGGCAAAACAGAAGCAGCAATGTCTCATGAAATGAAAAATATGAATACTTCAAAGATTACAGTAACATTTTGGGGTTGCATTTCCATTACATAATGTTATAGATCATAAAAAAAAATGAAGTACAAAAAAAGTCTGTGACACTTGTCAAGAAATTGGTGTTTACAGTTTAACTTCAATTAGGTAACTGAACAGTTGGGCTAACTAAATAAGGCCTCAATTCCTAAAAGCTGTTCTTCTGAGAATGAAACTTATGGCAAGACATCTAGAGGAAAAAAAATCTTCTTTTGTAAAGTAACAATAACTGCAGTATCTTCAGAAAATGCTCCTTATGTTTAAGTAACAACATTGCCTGAGCTCCACTTTATGAAATTTTATTCAATTGTTATTGCAACAGAGCATCAGATTATGATTATAACTGTGTTTAATAACCTCTTTATGTAAATTGGTTCAAGAAAATAAGCATGCTTATGCAGATGACCTTGTAATTTGCTGTAATTCACAGGATTTAAAGTTAAGCAATTCAAATTCAGTGCCTTTTGAGTCAGGCATTTGCAAGACAAAACCCCAGATTTCCCCCCCTCCCTCTTAAAACTGACAGTTTACATCTTTTGTTTTCTCTCTCTATGCAGAACTGGGAATAAGCCACAGCTCTAATCATCTCTGATCTTTCAATTACTTCACATTTACCCCATGCAGTACACGACACACTCTTCCAAGAAAATAACTTTATTCTTCACCCTGCGCCCTTCCAGCAACATATGCCTATGACAAAAGGATTAAAATCTTTACAGATATGAAAACTAGGAAAAAGGCTCCAAGTCTTTACACGGATCACATCGACATGCTGTGCTACATTTAAAGAATGCAGTCTTTCCTCAACAAAACATCCACCATGTCTGCAGAATTGTTGATTCAATTTGCCATTATCAAAGCACAAACTTATTAAAAGTAAGCCCAGCTTTTGTAGAAAATTCAGCTGTTTGCAAACTCTCCTAAAACCAATTAAAATCATGTTTGCTGAGAAGGTGAGTAAAGAACACACGTTCATAGATGGAAATGCATTCCATTGTAGATTTTCAGGAAAGGAAGTTACGATTGTGCAATACTTTGTCCCAGTTATCTTTCTCCTTCTTAGTAGCTGGTGCAATGCTGCGTTTTTGACTTTAGTCTGAGAACAATGCTGATAACACACCAATGTTTTAGTTGTTGCTAAGTAACATTTACCCCAATCAAGGACTTCTCAGTCTCATGTTCTGACAGTGAGGAGGGGCACAAGAAGCTGAGAAGCAGCAGAGACAGGACATCTGACCCAAACTAGCCAAGTACTGACCCAGACCTGTCATCTAACACAACCACAAATGCACCAGAACCTGGAGAAACCTGAATAAAGTCTTCTTGCTTGCCTTGGTCAAAAAAATAGACTGAGAAGGAAATTCTGCATTTGAAAATGGAAAGAGAGATGCATTACAGAGGTTATTAGATGAAAAGTTTTATATAATACTGTGTCTTTTATCTGTTACATCATTTAGAATGTTGAGGTGGTGTGTCCATGCTGAGAAAGATCATTGTAGAGTTTAGCAGTACTGTGGCTATTAAATAAAAATGAAATCATGATAAAGTTTAAATAATGTATTAACCACAAACATAGGCTCTTGGATGACAAGAAATAAAAAACTGCACATAACAAGAGAACAGAACTAAACCAATACCAAAGCTTGGTAGCAAGAAGTCTATTAATACACAAGACAGTAATTTTCTTGGGTTTTGCTGAACCACTCTCATATGTATGCAAATAGAAATTCTGGATATCAAAACAATAAATAACCGTTACATTCTATGGTATCTTGAAATTGTGATCACTATGGAATCATGGATACATACCTCAAGAGGATGTGGTGGAGGAGGTGGCAAGCTGGCAATTTTGGCTGCTCTTTGTCTTTCTACTTCCAGAGCATGTTTACGTGCATTTGTTCGCCTGGGGGGAAAAATCAGAAAGCACATCCCCACCCAAAAACAAAGACAGAGAAGAAAAGAAAGAAGGAAAATAATTCAAGCAGCAATGACAGCAAATGACTGTGCAAAAAATGAGTGTGCAAAATAAAAGGCAAACCTAAAAATAAACAGATTCAGGTGTACTTGAATTGAAAGCTTGGGAGATAGGAAGGGGCAAGCACACTGTAAACTCAACAGAACTTGTGCTGAAAGGCAGTGCTGGAAAATTAATCCATTGCAGCAATGCAAAAATGAAGAAAAAAAAAAAAAAAAAATCAACAACCACATAAGCTTCTAAACAACAAAGATAAATCCCTGCCTTTCATTATAGCTTTCAAGAAGCACTGCAACATATTTTAATTACTCAAGTGTGGACAAAATTGTGTGTTTAATCAATAGGTCTCAGCTCTTACTCAAGCACAACTGTCCCCAAGACTACACAGTTCATTTTTCATGCCAGCCCAAGTTTGGTCCAATTTGTTTAAACTCACGTAAACTAAAAAAACCTTAACCCTCCCAAAACCACCAAACATGCTAAGAAGGAAGACCATGACAAATGCAGTAAGTCCTTTTTTCAGGCAGGTAACTCTCCATCAGGCACTGGCCTGAGAATATTGCATTTTGCATGTCACTGAAGAGCTGACAACAAACAATCTCGACTGAAAACAGCAACAGAAAAAATGAAAGGCCTCTGCTCCTTGAGAGCCTGTAAGGCCAGCTTGTTCTTAAAAGTAGTTCTTATCAAAATCTACAAGCTCTGCCCATCAACATTAATTCTCTAACCCATAAAATTTCAAGATTCAAAAAGCTCAAGGCAAGAAGCACTTCTGCCTGTCACCTTGGGACATTGTAAAATGCACTCTCTGCCTCATGAAACCAGGAGTTATCGCATACCGGGCTTGCTCACGAAGTAAGTTTTCTTTTTGGTACTTCTGCTCTTTCAAGGCCTCCCTATGCCTCTTCTCTGCTCGTTGTTTCCTTTCCTCTGCTTGTTTTGCCAGAGCTTCTAAGTCAGGTTCCTTAACAATAAAATATCACAAGTGCTTAATACAGGGTTTTACTCCTCAAACCATCAGTGCGACATTTCAAATTAAGTTCTGCTGTAAGAATCACAAGCTCAAAATCACTTTCTACAGTATTAGAGCAAAAAAATACCCTAAATAACAGCTTTTCCTTCTCTGCTATCTTCATTCTCTTTTCTACCACCAACAGCAACAAATTTACCACATTCCTCAGCCAATGTAACCAAATATTAATGTGGAAACCTCAGCTTTTCTCTGCATCTCTGGTGAAGAGGGTAATATAAATATACTTAACCCATTTTAGCAAATGCTGTACAAGAGAAAATATGTTACTTCCTTTCAGTCCTAAACTACAACAACTGTGTCTCAACAGAAATATTTATGATTAGTTCTCTGTTTCTATGGCACTGGTACCATAGTTTTCCACAGACTCATCCCTCCTAGCATCAGAAAGGAGTTTTCAAAAGAGTAGATTTAGGGACACTGAGGTATGGAAAGGTATAATGCTATCTGACCTGGGTTGAAAGCTCAATTAATTCAACAAGTAAGCTAGCCTGCAAAATCCATACAAGAAATCTGTGGCACTGATTTCTACAAACCTAGTTCAGTGTCAGATCAGTGGTAAATTTCTACTTAAGAACCTCAATGATTTCTCAAAGACAGCCTACACAAGTCACAGGATTTTAAAGGAAGCGTAAATACGTTATAGGTGCAGAATTAAGAAATGAACCAGTCAACAGGTGAAGGCCTCAGAAGTCCTTAACAAGACTTTCCAAGTCACTTGAGCTGCGAAGAAAAAAAGCCTGTGTTTTCCTAAGCTTAGAAAAGATACTGTTACATGGTAGAGAAAAAAAGTTATTATATGGCTGAAATACCTGAGGCAATAATTCACCATGTGCAATTTATTCAAGTACAAACATACACTATCATATACGTGCACAATCTAACATAAATAAATAACTTGAAGTGTTTGCACAGCAAAAGCCTCAGCAAATGGGCCTGCCAGACCATTTAAATAATGGTCTTGCAGAATGATACCTGAAAAAAGAACATAAACATTTCCAAGATGCTTCCATTCTTAAAAGCTGCTGATTTGGGTATTAGGGCCGCAAGATAAAGAATATAAAAACCTGCAATACGGGTATTTCTAGAGCATCCAGACTTTCTCTGACAATACCATCAGACTGTTTCACTTACACTCTCCTTGGCTTGTCGGTGACCCTCACCAATTGCCCTTAGGCTTGATAAATAAAATTCTTCTAAGGCTTTCATCTTTTCATCCTGTGCTTTCTGCCACTCAGCTCTCAGTGCCTCTTCTAACTGATGGAGTTGCTCTTCTCTCCTCTGCTTTACCTTCTGTCTTATCTGCAAGGCGATATACTTCTGTTGCTCTCTAACCTGCAGAAATAGCATTTATGTTTTGTCATCAACTTACTTTTTACTGCAAGTCTTTCCACAACATACTCTACCCTCTTTTCAGCTTTCCAACTCATCTACTACTCCAATGACAATCCATCCAGAAAACACTTTAAAGTTGCTGTTACCTTTTCCCAAACTTTGTATATTAAATAATAGATTTAGACATAGTTAAATGTTTCAAAGTCCAAAGGCAACATACAACTGATAAATAAAATGCAAAAACTGCTTGAAACATCCTTCTTCCCAAAACCACTACACAATAATTTATTAAAGACTTTTACTACAATGCAACATATAAAAAAGCCCAAGAGGGGTGAAAGATTAGTACACAGTAAACATCTTTAAGATGTATCTTTCGAGGACATGAAAGATCTGAATAGCCTGTGTGGTCAAAGCAGAGAAAGGCTAAGAAAATGAGGAAGACAAATGAACAAATAGCCTTGTGGTGTAACCGCAGGACAGCAGAACAGAAACAGAAGATGAGATGAAGCACAGGCATGCTCTTCAGAATGCAAAAGTACTCTGCTCAGACATCCTAAAAGGAACTGTATCTAGAGTATTTTGAGCTATGACATATTGTAGCAATTCAGTTCATCTAGAGGAAAGCTCAGAAGTTCTGTATTAGAAGCTATTGTCTTATTGCTTCTGTGTGATCACTGTGAAAACTCCTGGAACACTGTAGGAGGTGATATACAAGTGACAAACCAGCAGAAGAGACAACTGCATGTTTATAGCCAAATAAAAACGGTGGATACTGGGAAACTAGTATAGAAGAAGAAATTCTAGAACATCTGTTCCAGCAAATCTAACAAACAGACATTTCATGAGCAAAATATGCACTTAGTAGTAAATAAACATGAGAAAAACAAAAGTAATTCACAAACTAAATAGAAACCTAATATACAATACTGGAGGTGGGAGTAGTAGAAGAGTGCCTGGAAAGCCATCACAGAGGAAAAGTTCTTGAGGATGTTGGCCAGGTGTGTGCCCAGGTAACCAAGAAGGCCAACAGCATCCTGGCCTGTATCAGCACCAGTGTAGCCACTATACTACTGTACTGGGCACTGGTTAAGGCTGCACCTTGAATCCTGTATTTAGTTCTGGGCCCCTCACACTGAGGTGATGGAGTGCGCCCAGAGAAGGGCAACAAAGCTGGTGAAGGGTCTGAAGCACAACTGTGATGAGGAGCAGCTGAGGAAATGTGTGATGTTCAGCCTGGAGAAAAGATGGCTCAGAGAAGCTCATACTGCTCTCTTACAACTACCTGAAAGGAGGCTGTAGGCAGGTGCTGGTCTCTTATCCCAAGTAAGAAGTGACAGGACAAGAAGCAATAGCCTCAGGCTGTGCCGGGGAGGTTTAGATTGGAGATCAGGAAAAGCTTCTTCACTGAAAGGGTTATCAAGAATTGGAACAAGCTGCCCGGGGAAGCAGTGGTGTTACCATCCTTGCAGGTACTTAAAAGACATGTAGAACTGGCATTTAGGAAACTGGTTTAGTGGTGAACTCAGCAGTGTTGGGTTAATGGTTGGACTGGATGATCTTAAAGGTTTTTTCCAACCTAAATGATTCTATGATTCTAGAATATTACAATCCTGAAATTTAGTTTACGTGAAATCAAATTTTCAGTTCATTTTCCGAAATTATTTGCTACATCACTAAATAAAATAATATGCAAAACCACAGACATACCTGCTGCAGCCTCAGCTTTCTTCTCCTTTCATATTCTTCTTTCAGCAGCATGTTTTCTTCATTAGGACTAAGCCTCAATTGCCCAACTTTTGCAACTTTTCTCTTCATTTTTGGAAATGCAGAATAATCAACTTCTGAGAGAAAAACATGAAAACCAGAAATTATGCATGAATTATACAGGTAAACCAGTCAAAAAAAAAAAAAACAAACAAACCACAATATTGCCATTATCACAATCTCTAAGAGCATGAGCTACAACTGTTCAAGACAGTTTCAAATGTACTCAATGACATTGGCATTGTCTTTGTCACAGTCACAAATGTACTGCTTTTGATTATTATGCTATATAGCAAACTGCAACAGCTTTACATTCTCATTCTAAACTGTGAACCTGACAGGTAAAACTGCGAAGTGAATACTGAACACCATCCAACATGTGGGAAGATTAAACAAAATAAGAAAAAAAAAAGCTATCATACAGGAAAGCAAGGTGGGCATGTAGATGATTTGTACTGAAATGTTTTCATAGCAGTTGTAAGATAGAATCATAGAATAGTTAGGGTTGGAAAGAACCTTAAGATCATCTAGTTCCAACTCCCCTGCCATGGGCAGGGACACCTCCCCCTAAACCATGCCACCCAAGGCTCGGTCCAACCTGGCTCTGAACACTGCCAGCAATGGAGCATTCACAACTTCCCTGGGTGATCCATTCCAGCGCTTCATCACTCTTACAGTAAAGAAATTCCTCCTTATATCAGATCTAAACTTCCCCTATTTAAGTTTGAACCCATTACCCCTTGTCCTATCACTACAGTCCCTAACGAAGAGTCCCTCCCTAGCATCCCTATAGCCCCTCTTGTGTTTATTGACACTTTTGACTGCAGTCCAAGGTTTTCTACCTTGAAGATGCAAACCTCCACTAACAGCCTGCATGCCAAGCATTTCACTAGAACACTAAAAACCATAAATGAAGTTTTCTTAAGCAGCTGTTTCAAACATTGTTTCCCTGTAAACTCTGCTGTGGAACCAGGACCTATTGGTCTGAGGAGAAACAAAAAATACTTTTTCAGTCTGATAAGCGGCTCAGTCCAAATTTTATCCCTTCCCTCAAGAATCTACTTGATGTTTAAATATGCATATCCCTGAAAATACTCTTCGAAAACAAACCAGCAAAACTTTCAAGAGCCACTGTTCAGTTCTGAAAATCAAAAGCTTATGAACAAAAATGGACAATCCATGTAGTGCTAGGAATTTAACCAACATACTACACTAGGAAAGAGTTCTCTTCAGTATATAAATTAAAACAAACAAATCTCACTAACACATTCTAAAGAAATCACATCAGTTGTAAAACCAAAATAATTGTCACCAACTGGTTTTGGGTTGGAAGAGACCTTAAAGCTCACCCAGTTCCAACCCCCTGCCGCATGCAGGGACCCCTTCTACTAGAGCAGGCTGCTCCAAGCCCATCCAGCCTGGCTTCAAACACTGCCAGGGATGAGACAGCTTCTCTGAGCACCCTGTGCCAGTGTCTCACTCCTTCCCTCACAGGGAAGAATTTCTTCTTTAGGTATAATTCAGATCTCTCTCTGTCAGTATAAAGCCGTTCCCTCTTGTCTTGTCACCTGTCCTTAAGAAGCTACTCTCCAGATTTCTGGCGGCCCTTTTATGTATTGGAAGCTGCCCTAAGGTCTCCCCAAAGCTTTCTCTTCTCCAGGCTGAACAAGCCCAGCACTCTCAGCATATACCCATAAGAACAGTGCTCCAGCCCTCGGAGCATCTTCTAATTATCCACAAGATACTTTTAGTAGAGGATTATTAAACCGAATCCCGAGTTCATTACAGGATAAACAGGGACAGAACATCACATTTCCTGCTGGCTTTTCCTTATTCAGCTCATTAAGAAAACAGAAGTTTATCAACACACCTAGTTAAGGAGCACATGACTACCTCCCTCTCCCCTCCCATAAAGAAAGGGAAAATTTAGAGGATGAACAATACAAAGTCTAGAACTAACACTTAAAGGATAAAAGCAAAAGCGGATAACGCAAACGCTACAGTAAAGCGGCCAATATTTGCCCAGATTCAGTTCAGTACAAAACCAACTAGAGAAGTTCCGTGAGCACCGTTAACACCTCTCGCTTTCCTGCAGAATCAGCTCCCCAGAGCCGGGAAAGGCAGCCCCCGGCCGAGGCTCAGACCCTGAGGAGGCCACCTCAGAGCCAGCGACCGGGACGGAGCCCCCACGCCCAGCAGCTCTATCCTGGAGGCCCTATCTCCGGGAGCCCCGGCCTCTGGATCAGACCGAGCTGAGGAGAACTATGCGGAAAGAAGGGAAAGGAAGGTACAGCCTCACCCGGAGCGGGGGAAAGGACGGCAGAAGAACAAACCCACCGCGGGGCGACCCGCACCGACACACGCTCCCCGCGGCCCCCGCCAACGGCCGCCTCCTGCCGCTGCGTCACCGCCAGCAGCCAATGGCCGCGGGCGCAGCGGGAAACCGAGCGCAGCGGCGGGATCAGCCTCTGCACATGCGCAGTGTGACCTTCGCCGTTCGCCACCAGTCCCTGCGCTCCCGAGTAGCGCGCATGCGCACAGGCCGTCCTTCCCTGCTTCCCAAGGCGGCCGAGCCCCGCCCCTGCCTTCAAATGACCAATGGAAACAGGAGAAAGATGCCCTGGGTGACCAATAGGAACTGGAGAAAGCCGCCACAAGCGAATCTGCGGGTATAAAAGGGGCTCTGGGCGGGTACAAAAGGCTCCAGCCTTTTTCTCGCCAAGCCTGCACGTTTAGTCTGCTCCTTCGTAAGGGCTGAATTAAGTGGGGTAATGCTGTGCACTCTTAATCGTGCAGTTGCTCTACGTTCTTAAAGGGACTTATCCCTGTTAATTTCCCGCTACTGCATCAGCAGCCCTCACTTAAGGTCTGTAAATGCCAAAACTGTGGTAAGGCTCTGGGCTAAACTGCACATGGTGAGGGAGCAGAGTAAAGCTCAGCACTGAGTTCTACCTCTTCTGGATGCGCTTTGTGAGTAGGGGTAAATTGAGGTAAATGAGCATATCTGTGCTGCTGCCTCAACCTTGTAACCAGTGCTGATTTTTCTTTTATAAATCTCTTCCTTTTTTAACTGATGTCTGCAGCAATACTTGTCTGCTTCTTTGCTTTATCCTCTTGTTTTAGTTTTCTTTCTAAACAGGGCTGTTTATTACATGTGCCAGACCTGCAGCAGCTGGGGTTTGAAAGCGGGGTCCTGGTATCTTGGATTCAGGAGGAATGTAATGCTGAGCAAAAACTTGTGGTGTTCATCTGGGGAGAAACAATTCTGCTCTTACGGATGAAGCAACAGAGGCTGTGGTAGATTGTTTCTTTGCATTGACTCTGTTCCTGTGCCCCATTTGCTCCCGCAAAATGGAATAATACTTGGAACAGGTCAGGCACAAAGCTGATGAGTGGTTGTCTCAATCAGAGGTGTGAGGACAAAGTATAGCTACTTTCTAAGGCAGTTTCTTCTAGAAAAGGGAAAAAAGAACCTTGTACTGGGAGGTAACTGCTGTAGTAACCCACTATATTGTGCCCCAAGGAACAGCAACCAGGAAGGCTGAGGTCACTTGGTAAGACTTGGTGATATGGTGTATGCAGATGCACCAAATGATAAAGAAATACGCTGAAAAAAACATGGAACTGCAAAATGAAAGATACAAGCACAGGAAGGAGACTTAACAGCAGGAATGGGATTTCTTCCCTGCCTTCTGCATTTTCATGCTAAACTGCTGCCTTAGTCACAAACTTCGGTCAAGTGCTTGCAACTTGCTGGTACCAAGTTAATACCGCATTGTATGTTAAAGACACCCAGATGTTTCACAGTATGCATACTGCATAAATTAAACTTGAGCACTGCACTTCCAAATGGGTTTTCCAGTCCCTTTATTGGATTTTTTTTGTCCTTCAGCATTTTCATTATGGCAGTGTTCTCCACAAGAACATCTCTTCTAAATAGCTTTATCCTGCAGGTCAACAGGTAAAACCAAACCTGAAGACAGTTTATCAAGAGAGTAATTGAGATTACAATTTTTTAGAATCCTCTACTTATAAAATGTGAAAGAGGTCAAATATATGCTCCTCAATTATACTACTGGAAAAAGGGATGTTATGAAACCTCCATGTGCTGGGTAAGAGTTTTTTTTAAGGGTGTTTACTGGTCAACGTATTGCAGAATTACTTCTGCTACCACTTAATTTACATGTACTGAAACAAAAAAAGGGGATTTAGTAAACAGTCATTTTAATACTGGAGTGTTTTCTACTTTTTACTACATCTGTTTGAATTAGTGTCACAGGCCTGCATTAATTCCTTCCCCTTGTGAAGTAGATGGTGTTCCTTTGATAAAAGGTGAATAGCAATGCTGCAGTATTGGTGCATCTAGCCAGGCATATATAAAACTGGAGATAATGGCTCCCCTGTGCTTCAGTTCCCAGTCACATTTCTCCTAAGGGACAAGAATGATACATGGAGGAGTTATCTACAAATTCCCAAGATAGCTGGGGGAAATCTGAATTTCTTCTCAGGAACAGAACAGTTCCTATACATAAAAAATGTCTTGCAGTGTGAATCTATGTGAAAACCTAGATTTAAAAGAAAGCATTTTCATTTCATGGGTTTGAAGTTGCTGAGGGCTTGTATGACTGTGAAGCCTGCTGCTGAGGTGGCTTGCAGTGCTGCCAGGAGCAAAACTCACAGTACCAGCCTTCTGCTGTCCCAGGAAATGGCTTTTCAGGATAGGACTGTCCATACTCCTCTACCATAGAGGATGTTTATTCCATCAGTTGATGAACTGCTAACAGGAGGTGTTGGCACGGGCAGGTTGCCTTGGTGTGCTTTGTGGGAATGTTTAGTCTGAATGCAAGATTAGCAAGACTGGAGTTGCCTTTATGTGCCCTGAGAGAAAAGATTCCCTCTCTCACAGGCATATACAACCTATACCTCTTCTGCCACACAGGAGCACTTGCTTCTTTCTTCATTAGAAATTCACTCATGTTTCTTGCTCTCACAAGGGAAGGACGACCTTGCAGGCTTTTCTGCATCTTCAGCAGGGAAGCACTGGTTTTATAGGTTTCCTGAGATGCAGTAATGAAACAGTGCAACCACCTGACAGCTCACCCTTGTGCAGGACTTGACACCTGTATGAATTAAGTATTCTCCTTGAAAACCTCTGAAGGGAGGGCTTTAAAGAAAGTGTCATGTTCAGATGCTAAACTCCTACCCCAAGTCCTCTAACACCTCATCAGACAGTAATGTAGTTTTCAGTTTCTTCTCTCCTTCTTGCTGCTAATTGACATATTGGGATGAAACAAAAACTTCTCTCTGTTTGAACAGGTCTTTCTCTGCATTCTGTATATTCTTCCATGTCACACATCACATTATCACATCTTTCCCTATGGTTCATTTTGGTTTGATCTGTGATTACTTCTCCCATGCTGTTTTATCTCTTCCAGCACCTGACACCGGATGTCTAATTATTAGGACCACTGGGAACTAACAGGATGTGGTTTTACAAAGGTTTGTAATTCTCCATACAGTCTCAAAGGTGCAAAGTGTTTCTGTTAAATAGTTTGCATTAAGCATGGTTTTTGTGTGTAAGCTTTGCAAACACGGATGGAGTTTCCTAACAAGGAAAAAGAGCTAATCTTTATTTTTCCTAACAAGGAAAAAGGGCTAATCTTTATTTTGAGACTGACTAATCTACCATGGTGAGCTCATGTGAGCACAACCTATAATAGGCTCTGCCTGAGACTGATTTGGAGATAAATTTTCTTGACAGATGTGGAAGGGTAGCTTTGTTATTATACTCTGTGTCGTGTAATAGAATCTGTGCCTTCCAGTACCAAAGCGGGTGTATCCACAGCTGTGCCTGGACAAATTCTCAGTGTACAGACAGATTCTGTTTGAAAAAAAGATGTTATAGTTAAACAAGAAAATGAAATAAAATACAAGACATGGAAGGTAGGGAGCTGGTAAAAAGGATAATTACATGTAATTAAATTAAATACAGAATCAGTGTCAGGAAAATACAAAGAAGTAGCTGTAAATTCTGATCTAAGATATAAATGGTGGTGTCTTACAGAAAAAAAGTGCATGCTTTATTACTGCATTGGTCCAGAAGCTGTTATTAGGGAGCCAACAGCAACCTCGAGCAATGCCCATTCTCAGTCAGGAATGCCCCTGGGACTCCACTCAGTGTCCTTAACCCAGCTTAATGGCTTGGATCTCTGGAAACAACCAGCCTTGGGACTGAGCAGCACCAAGTGCTTAACAACTTATTCATGCAAAGACCATGGTGCTGCATAAGGTAATTTAAAAATGAGCTCTCAAACGAATGAACTCCCAGTGCTTAAAACCAACAGAATTGAGCTGGGTTTGGGTTTTTACTAACAAATGGAGCCCTGTGTAGCTAAAGTGCTGCATGTCCTCAGAACCACTCTGCCTATTTACCCAGTGATGCCAGCGTATGCACAATTCTACAACACAAACTTGGGGGACGTACATTCATTTACTATAATTCTTGTTCAGCCTTGGAGCCATACCTATATAGAGCTTTCTCCAATTGTTATAATATGCACAGTAACTATGTGCACAGATAGGCCAATTATACTCAGTCCAGTGAATTTACAGCTGACCTTTGCCAGCTTCTCTGAGCTACTGTGCCATATCTCCTTTGGCTAACCTTGCTCCGTTTCTTGTAATATCTACTTTTATTCAATTTCAAAAACTATACTGAACATTACTTGCTTTATTGCAGGTAGTTCTAAGCAGAAAATAGACTTTTCTGGTGGATTTTCTGATATTTCCTTCCAATAACAGATTCTTCTCCAGCAAGATCATAGTATCATAGAATAGTTAGGGTTGGAAAGGACCTTAAGATCATCTAGTTCCAGCCCCCCTGCCATGGGCAAGGAAACCTCCCCCTAAACCATGTCACCCAAGGCTATGTCCAACCCTGCCTTGAACACTGCCAGGGATGGAGCATTCACAACTTCCCTGGGCAACCCATTCCAGTGCCTCACCAACCTTACAGGAAACAATTTCTTCCTCAGATCCAATTTAAACTTCCCCTGTTTAAGTTTGAACCGATTACCCCTTGTCCTATCACTACAGTCCCTAATGAAGAGACCCTCCCCAGCATCACTATAGGGCCCCTTCTCTTCTCCAGGCTGAACAGCCCCAACTCTCTCATCTTCATACATCTCTCAAATAGCTTAATATTTCACCATATAGAAAAAGATCTCCTTATGTGATTAAAAATGCCTTTTTAGTTTAGTCCTACATTAGTAGTAGGCATTGTATTTTCAGGGAGAAAATAAAATTAATGTAAGAAACATCCTGAAGAATAGCTTAGGGCTTTAAGTCTACTAATTGCCACAGAAGAGGTTAAAGGTTCTGGATGAAAACATAAGTAAATGGTCAGATCCTGCCAACTGAATGATCAATCATAAAATCTCAGAATCCCTTTTGATGTCTTATTAGTTATTTATACATAAAATCATAGAATGGTTAGGGTTGGAAGGGACCTTAAAGATCATCCCATTCTAGCCCTCCACAAGACGAGGTTGCTCAAAGCCCCATCAAACTTGGCCTTGAAATAAAGCAACTAAAAATTTGTGCTATGTACTTCCTTACTGCTTCTGCTGTCTCTCTGATGACTTCTACAGTGGGTGACATACCGGGTAAGATCCAGAATGCAGGTCTCCTCTCAGGAAAGCACATGTCATTATCCTTGGATATCTGTTACAATATCTGAATATTGTTTAGGAACTATCAGCAAAAAGTCCCCAGTGTAAAAACAGTGGATCCTGGTTTGATCAAGACCTCCAGAGTCTAAATCAAACAGACTGTATGATCAGACCTGTGGTATACCCTATTACACTTTGATGCTTTCTTTATGAGAAAGAAGCTGATTAGATAGATGGAGTCATTAAAAAAATTTATGGAGAAAATATGTTTCCAAGAGAACTTCATAAAAGGAACGGATGGTGAAGGAAAATTTACAACAAATGAGAATGAATTTGCACCAAGAGGAGGAACTTGGAAAAGCTCCAAATTGAACAATGTGTTTAGAAGAAGGCAGTGAACATGGAGCAGTGATGTACTGGTTCTTACTGCTCCCATTTTACTGTTTTTAACAGAAATGAGTCTGTCTACAGACATGGAGGAGACATTTTCCAACAGAATTTTGCTAAATATTGTAGAAACCAAGGAAGGGTGAAAAATCCAAAGGGTCTTTAGTGATGAGGAAAGAAGTAAACTGGAGTCACTTCTGAGAGAAGATGGAAGGGAAGCTGATCAATGATGTGTTGCTAGTTTGGTAAACTGCAGTCCAGCTTTCAGGGTTTTGCAAGATCATAGATTTTTGTGCGTGAGATCTCGGCTTAGTCTCTTTGTGACTGAACTGATAAATGGAGCTAAGTCTCAGTTCCTGATCCTGAAAAGCCTTGCTAAGCTATTAAAGTCTAGAGGAAGTTAGCATTTTTTAATCCTAAGGATCCCTGAGCCTCTAGACTTGCTGGCTTTTCATGCTCAAGTTCTGTTGTTCACAAGACTGAATGGTTCAGAATTGAAACCTGAATAAGATTCAGGGATTATATTTTTTTTTTAATACAAGGCAACATCCAGTGTACTCAGAGTACATCCAACACATCAGCTGCACAAGGGAATACCCAAACCACGCTACTACTTCCATTTGTGATTGGAGAGAAGAGGCACTTGGAGAGACCATCCCAACAGTCATCTGCTCACTCTCTCTTTGGTGAAATGAAGAGTGAATTACATTTCACACAGCAGCATGGCTTCGGAGGGAGAAGCAGATGATTCCATCTTCCTAGAAAGACCTGCACCTTGGGGTTAAAGCTGACCCTTTGCTTCAGATATTAAAGTAATACTGAAGTCAGTAAAGGGGACATCATTTGCCCCAGTAATGTCCTTGGTAGTGCAAAAACGTGGGGTTTGTTTTCCCACTGGCTTGACAAAATTGTCTCCATCTGCTTCCTTGGGTGCTCATCTGGAATTTTATCACTGTCCTTTGTTGAGGATAATCTCATTGTTTCACATTTGTAGAGGCAAGGTAATAACCTCAGATTTACATACAGCTAATTTCTTTCTTTGTGAGTGGGTTCTACAGGATGTGAACAATTAAGCTTCTGTGGGAGGATACAGGAAACATGATTAATGGATCAAAGAGACACCAGCTAAGGGAAATGGGTATAATACCAAGGGAGATAATGCTCCATTTCATAATAGTTATGCAAATATGCCAAATGTTGGAGAATTCAATTAATATTTTACAAATAGTTTTGCTGTGATGCAAAGTAAACACATACTGGGGACAAAATAAAGCTCTACTGCACATTATCTGTTCACTTCCTCTCACGCAGGCTGGGATGGCTGGTCAGGCATCTCATTCCACTGCAGGTGGCAGAGAACAACTAGGCATGAAGCACTGCCAGACAGTGGTATTGTTGGGATGAAAAAGACCGACCAAGGTTGAATTCTATGCACGCAAGGCCAGTCAGCACTTGCCAGGGTGCTCAGGTCTATTGCTCAGTCCTCTGCTAAATGTTACATTTTATTCCGTGTGAATGAAAAGTGGTTGAAGAATAAAGGAGACAGAATTAGACAAGGTTTATGTGTTTGAAATTAATGTCTCTTCTTATCTGGAAAAGCAACAGTAGTAGAAAAAATAACAAAGTAAGAGCAGAATGCCTGAGCTAGTGGAAGATACTCAAAAAACCTGAGCCTCAGTTACCCAAATATAAGTTGATGTTAATACTAATCATGTATAAAGGCAAGGACTCATTCAGGTATTGTAGTGATGGAACTGTACAAGTCTTTAGGTTTACTGAAAACATGTTTCTTGTTTGCTAGCTTTCATATTAGATACTTGTCATGGGTTCAGCAGCAGCAGTCTTTCTCCTTTAAGTAATAACTGGTGTAGCACTGTGTTTTGGATTTTCAGCTTGGGAACAGTGCTGATAACACCAGTGTTTCTAGCTGTGGCTTGGAGTGTTTAGGCTGGCCAAGGACTTTCTGAGTTTCATGCTCTGCCAGGGAGGAGGGGAGCCGGG
>JASSUY010043222.1:0-18872 GCA_032466535.1 Forpus xanthops | reverse complement strand
AAACTGTTCTTATCTCAACCTGTGGGAGTTGCATTCTTTTGATTCTCCTCCCCATCCCCTCAGACTGAGGAAGAAAGGGGAGTGAGTGAGAGAGCGGCTGCATGGGTTTGAAAGCCTCAAACCACGACAATACTGTTTTTTAACCTCTATTCTAATACTCCATTCCCTTACTAAACATCTAATATGAGGTTTTGTTCTGAGAAATCCTGATCCAGAGAAGGGAGGCATTTGAAGCAGCATACTGAAGAGTTTCTGACCATACAGCCTGGGCACTGAGGAAATGAAATGGGGCAAGCGTTACAGAGCTGAAGTTTCAAGTACAAAATGCAGGTTTGTCCTTCGGTTCCAGCTGCAGTGTAGCTGAGTATCAGGGCTGCTCCTGTATGTATACCCAGAGCCCTTCACTCATGAACTCCCTGGGAGCTCCCCAGCCACTCATCTGCCTCTATGATTTAGACAGATTTGAAACAACGGCCTGACTTGAGACAAGGTGATTGATTGGACTTCTAACAACCTTCACAGTTAAAATCTGGCTTCCACAGAAGCTCTTCAGGACATTTCTAGAGATTTTCCCAGACAGCTCCTGCTGTCCCTAAATCAGTTTATATGCCTACATGTGTTGATTGACATTTTGAGTGGAGAATGAGGTCAAACAGCTCCCTTACATGGTTCTTGCTGCAGAACTGACCAAACTTTACAGAGACATTTGTTCACAGGTAGTAGAAACTATTCTTACATATACAAAACAAGTCACATAGGAGCTTTGTGATACTTAGGACAGTTAGGAGATGTTTTGTATGGAGTTTAAGATCCCATACAGGAATGGATCATATACGTGCTGGAGCACCACTGGCCAGTTAAATTAGGTGAGAATTGAGCAAAGCAGTGGTTTTAGAAGCTGGATCCCGTGATCCAGTGAAGGTGTTACTGCAAGGACAACTTGCAATGGTCACTCCATTGCTATCTCAACAACTGACTGTCCTGATTGAGAGATCTTACTCCTCATGCAAGCATTACGCTGTGCCAAGGTCTCAAGAAATCATTTCTTTTTAGGCAACAGTGAGTGTGCAAACACATCCCGGGCTGTTAGGACATGCCATTCCTTGCAGCCAGGAGGAGTTCTAGGGACATTCCTTCAGTGCTTAGAGACAAGAAGTTGGGATGATGCAACCAGGAATGACTAAGTAAGCTATAAACTTCTATCACAAAAGGACTGCATCTTTTCAGTGTAAAGCATGGCAGCCAAGTTACCCTATTTAAAAGTGATATTAACATTGTTGCTTCACTGCTGTTGCTTAGTGGTCAAAGCAGTTACCCAGGGCAGTGGAGGTTTGGGGTTGATCCTTAGCCTGTAAATGTCCTAAGGCTAGGAAAGTCTCTCTGAGGCACATCCTGTCCTGTCTGGGCTCTTGTGCACCCAGGAATGAGACTGGAAGGAAAGCAGATGGGGCAATGCCAGGCTTTGGAGGAAAGGTGGAGGGACCTGGAAGTCAGGCAAAGATTGAATTATTCTTGCCTGTGCTCTGAACATTTTACATTAGGTAACCATGAGATGAACATTCAAAACTAATGAGGGAGCTGAGACACCAAGTTATGCTTGTCCTTCAGCCATTACATTCCTCTAGAATGAATGAGCCCTGCTCGATTAGGCTATTGCAGTGGGGAAAAAGCTTTGTACTATGTATCCTCGGTGGGCACATGCTCCAAAGTTCAGGAAAAGAGAAGTGCTCAGAGGTGTTTCCCTCAGGATTTCACACTGACTGGCTACCAAGCCCTTGTATGGCATTCTCGGCTACCCTGGGAAGTGTCTGATTCTTTCCTTTGAGAACATAGACCTTACATATGTAGTTTCAGTTCTTTGATTCACCCTGCTGAGACCAGGCTTTGTGATGCCTGCAAGTGGATGAACAGGCACTCTGGGTCTCATCCTTTCAGCATTTAAGCATGCATTTTCCCTTTGCTTTTCACCATGAGCCTTATTTTCTACTTGCAAGGAATGTGCTCATTCATTTTGATTCACTACAGTAAAGTTACAAAATCTTAAGAAAATCCTCGTCTCTTCTACTAAGCCATGTATTTAAATCAGAGCTAGTAAGTGTTAATGAATATCAGTACTTTCCAGAGTTTATGATTTCTTTTAACAAGCAATTTTGCTGTGATCTTGACTTGTTGCCTATAATAGTTGACTTCCTTGTTGTCAGGGCTGATTCTATCTCAAAATGTATTAATCTAACCCACATGTACACTTCAGTTAAATGTATCTTGGCAGACATCCAACACTGGAATCAGTGTATCTTTCTAATTGGACATAAAATTCATAGGTTTATCATATGATTCTTTGCTGTACAGCGTGTCCAATTAGATTTAATTAGCTCAGTTTCAGGACAAGTTGGTCAAACCAGTGCTACTGCTGATTTACAGAGGCTACAGAAAAAAGTTCCTTTATTAATTTCCTTCCTAAATCAAAACTTCCTAGGAAATATTGTTGCTTCTTTTCCTTTTAGCAGAAAGCCAAGCGTATCCTGGGCTGCATCAAAAGGAGCGTGACCAACAGGTTGAGGGAGGTGATCCTGCCCCTCTACTCTGCTCTTGTGAGACCTCAATTTCCAGGAGTATTGTGTGCAGTTCTGGTGTCCTCAACATAAAAAGGACATGGAACTGTTGGAACAAGTCCAGAGGAGGGCCACGAGGATGAGCAGGGGACTGCAGCACCTCAGTTGTGAATGCTCCATCTCTGGCGATGTTCAAGACCGGATTGGACATAGCTTTGGGTGGCACGGTTTAGTGTGAAGTGTCCCTGCCCATGGCAGAGGGGGTTGGAATTAGATGATCTTAAGGTCCTTTCCAACCCTAACTATTCTATGATTCTAATATACAGAAGCCTTACTTTGGAATAAAAATGTTTCCCCAGAGTGTAATTTCCAAAGACTGTTGTAATATCTTTGCTTTTTCTTGCAAATGCTTTGGCAACCAAGATAAGTCTAGCATATTCTTATATCATATTAATAAAACCAAGGTAAGTAGCATGATGACTGAGGAGCCAGTAGCAATGTAGCTATCATAGCATGAATTGAACAAGCCAGCTGGAAATCCCATGTAAATACTTGGCAGCTGGTGCCTAAGTACTCCAGCAACACTGCCAGCTCAAAAGTTCACTGTAAAAATATTCTTGGTTAATACAGAGCTGGTTTAACATGTTTTTCTCTGGAACACAGTCATGGTGGCTAGGACAGAAGGAAGCTTTAACCATGTACTAGATCTTGCAAGCTACACAAACCCGAGCTGGTCCACAATAGAAAGCAGTGTACTACAGATTTAATTCAAGAGAACATAGCTGACCCCCTGGAAAGATTAGAGCAAGGAGAACAACACAGAGGAAGGATTTCATTTGGCCTCCTCATCACTGCAGCACTAGCAGAAGGGATAACAAAGCAAACTGAGTTGTCAGTTGGAGGCACAATGCAAAATGTGTTGACACACAGTTGAGAAGACTGGTATTTGGGGGAAAGAAGGAAGATCCAAACATGAGACAGTCTTTCGCAATGAAAGGTTCTCTAATAAGCTGAAGCTATTTTATGTCGTTTCCTTCTGTTTTCTGTCTTCCATCTAATGTCAGTGGATGGCTGATGGAAGCTGGTAGGCCAAGGTTCTCTTACCAATTGCAAAAGCAGGTATAGCAGCAGCTGGAAATGGCAGTCCTACTCCCATCCTCTTCTTCCCTGTGCTCAGCTGCATGGCTTCCTTCTACCTTGTCACCTGCTGATGTGTTTAGGCAAGGCACTCTTCCTAGTGGAATCACTTTCACAGCTGCAAAATGGGAATAATGAACCCATTTTGGAAAAATGCATTCAGAACTATCACCATATGCCCCAGAACAGGAGTGGAAATACTGTTATTACAGTTTTACTGGCCTCTGTTTGCTTTGTGACAGTGTCCCACACCATGATCACTTCATAAATTGCTAGTTGTGAGTTACTGAGGATTAAAAAGTTACATTCCTGTTTGCATTAGATAGACATGTACTAAGGTTTTCCTGCCCTGCTATCCTTGCTATTTCTTAAGAGAAGTTTCCCATTTATATACGGAAATAATGAGACAGAAAAGTGTTAAAAGGATTGCTTGAAAGCTGCACATCACTTCTGCCAATAGTTATTTATCTGTCCACCATTTTGCCTGTACTTTATTTTCTCTCAGGGTACATATAACAAGAAATTGCTTGGCAGAATTAAAGCCATTCATTTTATATTTGCAGTGTTCTCTTTTGACCTGTCCGTAAATAAGCGGCACAGTGGAGGGCACATGCACGTTACGCACATAGTAATCTTTTGGTGTTAATTTATATACATGTATCTGGTTGCTTTCCTAATAGAACAGACCAGGCTTCCTTACCTAATGAAAGCAGTAACAGGAAAATTGTTTGAGATGTTATAATGAAAGCAAATATATTATGATGTGTCTTTGGCAGAGTGTGTTAAGCATGAGTACCTTGTGTGTTAACCGTTTCTTTCACCTGTACAGACCAAATTTTGGACTAACAATAACAGTGCATTAGCATTCTACAGTGAAGTCAACATTAACTAAATATCCTTCCTAGATCTCCTGAGAAAGAAGCAGCTCATTAACTTCTTTTACAGATGAGAAAACAACATCGGATTAGCATTGAAACTCCACTGGCATCTGTGGAGTTACTCCAGATTTACAGCAGACAAAATAAGACTAATATTAGTCCTCAAACGAATAAGCCGTTTGCTCCTGCTTATCCAGTCACAAAGCTGCACACTCAGGATTAGATAGTGAAGACATCCTCATTTCCTTTGCTGTTATAATAAGACTTTCTACTGAAATAGCATCTATAAACCTTTAGCTAGGGTAATGCAAAAAAATCCCCACACCACCACAAAATCTTACATTGTTCTCCCACTTGTGGCTAGAAATAATTGCCCTGTCTAGAAAGGTCTGCATCCGATGGAAATAAATGAATGAGAATAAATTATTTTTATGAACTTCAACTTGTCCAGAAATGTGAATGTTTTCCTGGGTAAAATTTAATAGCAGAAAAGAATAATGGGCTCCTAGAGACTGCCAATGAGCAAGGAATGTGAGTTAAAAGCCCTTTTATATGCAAATACTTCATTATGTTTGGGGGTTTTCTTCTCTTTTTTTCCTATTTTTTTTGGAAAGCAGAAGCACAATGGGACATCAGTTATTTCAATTTACATATGAATACCCAGAATTCAATTTCCACTTGCAGTTATTCCAAAGTCTTGGCAGTTCCTGTCAGCATTTGAGGTCTGGAGTAAAGTGGGATTCTGCTGACTTCTCAAGACAGAGTGCTCTGCAGAAATTAGGGGTCTACACTATTTCTGCAAAACCAGAAAATCTTTTGAAAACCAGAAAATCTTTTGCAAGGTATGTGTTCATTCCCAGGTAAGTGGTGGAAACAGCATTATTCCTGAAGAAGGATGACTTGAAAACACAAATACGACTGTCATGTGTTGAATCCATTATAAAAATGCTTACCTGTCAGTTATAATATACTCACTGCAAGTCTGGGAACTAGAGCTGCTTAGTGGCCCTTACACACTGGCCAGTGTTCCCTTCCCATAGCTGAACAGTACCCTAAGAATTCAAACTCCTTGAACTCAGGTGAGAAGGTAACTGTAACTAAATCTCAAGTACTCCAGATGAAATAATATCAGATCTGCTGACTGAAAAATTGTTTTCTGGGTCAGACACTAATCTGGAGGCCAACATTTATGCGCCAGGTCAGTGATATCACTGACACTACACAGATGCGAGTTCATACAGCATCTGGTCTGCTGAAATTAGAACTAATATTCCTATAGGATTTAACAGTCTTCTGAAGAGATAAAATACTTGAATGTTTAAAATCTGAAAATCTAAATAGGAAATAAAATGTTTATTTTTTCTCAAGTTGTTCTTCACATGCAACACATTCCGAAGCTGACTGCATAAGAAAACCGATTATGCAAGACCTATTTTGAGCCAGAAAATTAAATCCATTCAGATGTTAGCAGATCTCGGGAGATTGTAGTCCATTTCCAAAAATGTGCAGAGATAAGAATGAGAGGTTGAGAAAACCCTACTAATCCCCAAAATCAAAGGCAGCATTGTAGAAACTACGGCGATGCCTCGGAGATGCCTCCTTCCTAATACAGTTTATCATCAGGTGGAATTTTTCTCTGTCTCATATGGCAGCACTTGAATCATGAGAGATGCTGGCAAGTCTAACAGCTTCTGTATGGGAAACTTTGCCTTTGTGAACAGTAATAACAACCTTTCTGTACAATAAATTAGAAAACCTATGGATTCTTGAACTGTATTACAAAACAGCCCTGAAGGTGAATTGTTTCACTGGCTGATGTTTCATTATTTAAGGCATATTCACCTTTATTTTTAATTGTCTGCAGTAGTAAAACACAAAGGGCGTTAGATGCTAGAAGCAGAGATATAGAGAATAAGATACATTCTCTTTAGGGAAAATCTATAACTTACATATGGATCTTCTGTCCTTCTCTGCCTTCTCCCCGACACTGGTCATAGAGTCACAGGGTGACAGAGTTCCTTTTCAGGGACTAACTTACCTGGGAGTTACATTCACCCACATTTAAAGCACTTAGCCTCCTGTTGAGCTTGCTTCCTAGCAGAGGCTTGTTGGAATATAGTCACAAGTCAATCTGGGATATGGCAGGATCAGGCCCATCCTCAACTGGGATATATTCTGATTCCTTCAGAATTGCACTCTCTTAGTTGCATTTGCAGCTCTCAAAAGCACAGACCAGGAACAGAGTAAAATGCATGCTGTCAAGCTGAGCTTACTCCCAAGATTTACTTTACGAGTTCCTTACAAAATACAACGTGCTGCAGAAGTAGTTTGTGCAAGTATTCTGATAGCAGCTAAACGAATGTGCACAGCTTTACCACTGCAAATATGGCCCAAGTCTCCTATACTTCACAATTCAAAACCAAAATTATATTGACAACAAAAGATGGCCAGGAGCCTGAAACACTTCCGGGATAAAGTAATGCTCCCACTTCAGAAACAAGAATACTCACAGGTCCCATCTCTTCAGAGAGTCTTGTGGCTACTGTGGTCTTCCACAGACCTTTCCTTTGGATGTGGACAGACCAAAAAAGTGCTCCCACTCCTTCTGTAGTCAATGGGAACAGCTCCAGTTGACTTCAGTCACATTGGGTCAGGCTCTTAATCTCCTTAAATGTATTTCCATTCAAACAAGCAGCAGACATTGATATTACCAGGGAAAAGGAGGGTGACATGAATCTATTTCCAAACAAAAGAGATTTATGGGCCAGTTGGAATTACAGCACATTTATTTTCTTTAAAGTTAATGAGCGGCATGATCCAATAATAATTGTATCTTATGCTTTTCATAAAGCTCTTCAGGCATTTCATAATCAATTAAAGCTCAAGCACGTCATCATTACAGGACATTTTGCAATAATCCATTAGGAATTAATGTAGAGTGAGCTTTCCATCATTACTAAACAAACTGCTACACAGCTAGGACCCATGCCAAGCAGACAGGCTTTGAATTTTCTGCTGCAGATTATACATTCCCTGCAAGCATATCACCAGGACTTTGCATTTACCTCCTCCCCACCACCTGCAGGTTTCTTTATGTTCAGCCATTTCTCTGTACTCTGGTGACATTAATAAAATCCCGTGTTTCTGTGCTGCATTACTTTTAATTCAGGTATTCAGGACAAGATGGATCACAGAAAAGGCAGTATGGAGTAGTTATGCTCCTAGATTGAAAATCAATCCCTGGAATGACTTCATGCATTTCTGAAATCTTTCTTAAAGCTCTGCACGGAAGACTCCCAAATAAACTTTTGTTGCCTCCTCTTAAATCGCACACACCGAATCACAGAACGGTTTGGGTTGGAAGGGACCTTTAAAGATCATTTAGTCCAGTCCCACAGGTTGCAAGGGGTTTCCACCATCCACATACTCCACACCCGTGGACTTCCACATAAATTGTGACAATAGGGATTTCAAACCCCAATTTAAAATCTTGTTACTTCTGTTTGTTTCCTGTTAATAATTCTGGGCATATCCCTGCCTTTTCAGATCAAACACAGCAAAGAGGGAGAGAGCACCTGTGTAGGCTTCTCCAAGCTGTTTTCAGACCTAGCAATTAAGTGCCTGGCCGTCACACGTATTTTAAGGCAGCAGTAATGCTATCAGGTCCAGAGATAACGTCTGGATCTAAAACCCAAGCTTGAACCTAAACAGCTCCCTCGCCTGGCAATAGCAGGCTAAACCCTCTCTGTTAAGGTATTTGCGGCTTTCCACGCTCGTCTGCCCAGCAACAGTTTGTTGCTTCCTATCTGCAGCAACAGTTCAATGTAAGCAACTTGCCCTAAGATCAGCAGCAGCAACGTACGGTATGATTTACAAGGGGGGGAAAAGCTGCTTCTTCAAAGATTAAAGCTCCTTTAGATGTCTGACATCGGGCCCCCACGCTGACAGCATCACACAGGATGTAACTTTTAAGCCGCTTAAGCGAGACATGTTTTTGTTTTACAAAGACAGCACACAGTCTATTATTAATCTTTTGCATGAGAGACATGGCAGTTTCCCCACTGTTATGCCAGACAATATGGTTTGATTGCTTCTGCCTCCTGTCAAGTCTCCAACTGGAAATGTGTAATATGAAATGAAGTGCAGCAAAACAGATAAGGATGTGCTGAGGTAGTTTAAACAGGACTGGAGTAATTAAGGATTGGTATCCATCCTAGAAACAAAATAAGCCCACAGTTTGGATGGTTTGATTAATATTGCAGGATTGTAAGCCTACCGATGACACATACGCTGTACAAAGTGGAAGGAGAAAAATCATCTTAAAATAGGAAAGTTTAACAATGAATGGGGTGAACTGGGAACACTTGTTTCAATATTTTCAGGAAAGATTCTCCTCTGAGCAGGAACAGGAATAGAAAATGGTTCTTGCAGCAGCTCTAGCAGCAAGTTATATAGCAAGAGGCCACTCCATTCCTTTTGCTAACATGTACTGCCTTGTTATTATGTACTTAGACCTGTGGCAAACGTAGCAGTAATGAAGGAGACTGAATGCCAGTGCCCTAAAAAGCTAGCAGCAACTGACTACATAAAACATGAGGAATTCCTCCTGTGCGAGCCACATATTTTTACACAAAGCCAAGAGCTCCTTCTTTCCCTGCACCAAAAAAATGATGAGGTACTGCTTAGGAGAGCAGTGCTGAAACATGAATTGCTCTTATTAATGCTATATCAGCCAACTTCAAAAAACAACCCTCTGCTCCAGAAGGTACCAGAATCCATGCAACGGAGTGAAGCTTACTGCTGGGTATCTGACCCATAACTCCTGATCTTTTGAATCTCTTTTAGAGATTACATTTGCCCTCAATACCCTACATCCTTACTGTGGCCAGCTGCAATTCCTTCACTGTCAAAGAGAGTCAGTAATTCCTGAGCCTTTAATTCTATATTTACAAAGCAATGATCCCTCTCCTTGGGAGAAGAAATACAGTCCATGCATGACTGTGAAGTTGCACCCATCACTGTGGAGTGTACATGGGAAAGGTGGAAGTGCAGATTCCCAGTGGCTTCAAATGGGATATGCGACCAATAAGGGAAATAAAATCTCCTTCAAAAAGATAAAGGAAAAATGAATGAAACAATTCTCTCCAAAACATACATTGTTTCTCTTTTCCCTCCTGCTAATCATGCTTCATCTTGTACAGATCTTTCGAATGAGGGAGATATTTATGCAGTGTAGCCTTGCTCAAACTGAAAATATTCCTACTTCATTTCCCCAAGTGAATGTATCCACTGAACCAACCCGTCAACTGGAAATTGCTGTGCGTGAGCCAACCAGAGCTTTCTGCGTTGTCAACTGAAGGATGCACATTGCTGACAAGCTCGACAAAACAGGCCATTTCACAGCTGTGAGCTGCAGTGATTGAGCCAATATAGACTTCTGGCAGCATGCTTGCCTAAAAAGCTACTGCTTCACATTCCCCTCGCGGCACAGCATGTATTAAGGATGCTTCACCCTTATTCTTTATGTGTGGAAAGAAAAGATACTGCAGTGATCACTTCTAAATAATGATTAACACCAAAGTAAAGTATGTTAATATCAGCAGTGGTCTTGTGCCTAGTGTACTGCTAGGAGGCTGCTTAGCTTATGTTCATGGCTAAGCTCTGCTGGGCCTGCTGGATGCTCCTGATAAGTGTTTTATCTAACAGTTCACTGATAAGGATCTGAGTTTGAATGTAGCCCAGGACCCAAGTGCCCCAGTTGCTTTTTTTGCCTTAAGGGTCTGAGCTTGTTTTCTAGCGAAGGTGCCATAATATCCAAGTTACAGAGCACTCTGATTGTCTCTTGACCACCTTTGCTGATGATGTTCCACTCTGCATAGAGTAATTAATATCAACAGGGACCTGAAAGAGTATGACTTGTATCTTAAGGTAGGCATCTGGAGAGGGGATAGGAGTTCTTGTCTGTTCTCCAGGGGGTAATGGGTCTTTTAGTAAGTATGTGATTGAAAAATTCAGATGCACAAAGATTCAGGCAATGCACAATGACACAGACTTAGATTTGGTCATAACACTAGTCAGAAGTGAACTGCGGTGGTAAAGGAGCATCCTTACCACCTGCTTCTTCTGTGTCAATCACAATTGGATTCTGGTGCCTTATGAAGTGACTTCAAACTGTGCTCAGTGGATCACTCCAGGGTAATACACAATTTTATAGGATCAAATCACATGCAACCACAAAGCTGTAGTGCAGTGGAGTAACTTCCTCTAACTACAACTAGAGAAGAATCAGGCAGCTACATGCTCCTTGGATGCACAGAGGGTTGTTCAGTCATTTACAACAGTTCCCATTACACTGCTGGGCAATGTCAGGACATAGCAAGGTTCAGTAGGTCTCTAAGATGAAGCCTACTTCCAGTTGTTTTGGGGATTTTTTAAATGATATGACACGTAACACTTAGCAAAAATGATTGATTCAATCTTCAGAGAGAAGAATTCCCATTGATTTCAGCAGGTCACAAAAGTTACTCATTGCAAACCACCAGTTTTCACCTTTAAGTCAGTGATAAACTAGATCAATTTTTAAATAATTTTCATTGGAAATTGCTGTTTCTATAGAAGTGGAGGTTTATGCAAAGCTATCAATAGTGAAAAACTTCCTCTTTCAGTATTGTTCAAATAAGAAATGTTTAACTTCAGTAGTGTTCACCATTTAGTGACAAAGCTCATATAAAAGAAATCTAAACTGAAACAAAATATTGGAACAGGTAAGGCGCTCATGTCAAATTAATTCCATTTTAATTAACAATTTAACAGAGACAATTCTCATCCCATTCACCTCCCTGCCCTTCAAAAAAAAGGAGAAGAAGCATTTGTGCTGTGTGGAATATGGAAAACTTCTGATCCATTGGGAATGAGAAGAGCTTATTTTAAGATTTTCCCAGCCTGAAAAGAATATTTCCCAGCCAACCCTACCCAATAGACTGTGTCTCAGAGCTGTAAATACAGCTTGCAGATCTGGCATCTGGGTTTTGTTTACAGTGATGGTACGGTATCTGTATAGGTAAGACAGGTTTTCCATGACAACAGTGTGTACTTCTACATTTCCAGCTTGTGGTGGCTCTTGAAAACACAACACAAAGAGAGTACAGAAAGAAAATAAAGAAAAATCTCAAGAGCCAGAATTAGGTAATGCATAGAGTAGCTGAGCTTGTTCAAGTAGGTAATTGTATTAGTATTGACTCAGTGTAACCATCTCACTTTCATAAACGAATGCTTTGCATGACTGGTTTTCTCTGAGTATAAATGCACTGGATTTTTTTCTTGTTATTGAATTTGATAGAAAAAAAACCCACAACTACATAGATGGAAGCAAAGAGAACTAATCCTTAATATTTTATATGAGAGGAAACATACATAGCAGTGAGTCCAAATGTAACTAGAGATTACTGGAATTGCTAGGGTGCATAATCATGCTTATCTCTACTAGAAAAAGATCCAAAACCAGAACTCAGAATCTGAAGCCATCAGGATTGTACTGTTTCAAATACCCACCACCTCCAACTGTGAGTTTCTATGTGGGTCCAGTTTTGAAACAGAATTTCATGGCCACCTCATCACTGTGAGATTGCTCCTCTAGTCGCTGCTCATGCTGAGTAGCACCTACTCATGCAAGTTATACTGAAGGAGCAGGGGATAAGAGTATCTCCCCCTTCGCTTCTTGCAATACTGCAAAAAAAGTGCAATACATACCTTTGCATTATAAATCTAAAACATTTGGGGAAAGAAAAGAAAGTTTAGGGACTTGACCTCTGGGATCCACAGGACTGAACTGATAAGAACATCCAGAGATACAGTATTGGATATTATATCCACAAATACAAGTGGAGAAGGACTTTGGAATTGAGCCCAGAAAGAACTGCTGATACAAGACAGAGTTTCTAACACCTCTCCTGAAATCTCAAAGTCTGGTAT
This sequence comes from Forpus xanthops, assembly GCA_032466535.1. Lineage (NCBI taxonomy): Eukaryota > Metazoa > Chordata > Aves > Psittaciformes > Psittacidae > Forpus > Forpus xanthops. Next base: position 6,334 of record JASSUY010043222.1, on the reverse strand, counting down.
TAATAAATGAAAAGGGGGTTAGGCTAGAAGTAGACTTCAATGATTTTATGAGACAGGTCTTTGCTGCCTAGTTCAATTTCTATGACCATATAACCTTCAGGCTCTGCCCAAGCTTTTGAGAAGCATGGTAGCTGGAAAAGGTCTTTATGATTCAGTTACAAATCTCTTTTCAGTAGCAGGTAAAGAGGAACCAAACTTTTTATCATGTTATATATCGAAACATCTCACAGTGACATCATTAGTGATATTACTGGATCCAGCCGACATACAGCCAGAATCTACTCCACTTCTCTACCCAACCACTGAGTATAATCCCCTAATCCTCTAAAGTCCCGAGACATGAGATTTAATTACAGGCATTGGCCTAATACAGAGCTGCAAGTACTATGAGCAGAGAGCAAGGACCATGGACACAATTCTGCTTACTATACCATGATTCTCCATCGCTGGCAGTGTTCAAGTCCGGGTTGGACACAGCCTTGGGTGGCATGGTTTAGTGGGAGGTTGGAACTAGATGATCTTAAGGTCCTTTCCAACCCTAACTATTCTATGATTCTATAACCCATGAAGAAAGGAAATGCTTCACAGATTCATAGTTCCTGAGGCCAAAAGGAACTGCAATGTCTCCAGCCCATAACTTCAGCACAGGCTGTAAATTTCTTCCATGACTGATGTGCAGTTTGCAAAAAAGATATTGACTCCTACTTTAAGCCTTTTAATTTATCCTGATGTACTACAGCCTTGTTAAGGCACCCACTGTTTAATTATTCTCACAGGACTGCACTGTATTTCAAGGTTGAATCTATTCCACTCTGACTTAAAGCTTTTAGATTTTGCAGTGTCATCAAATGTGAAGACCCATCACAAAGAATTATAGTGACATCTAAGTCAAAAAAGGACAGGACGTGTCTCTGCTACACATGCAAAGCACAAAGTGGTCTAATACTGCTGTGTGATTTTCTAATGTCATCTGGGGATACCTACGCTCCCTTTAATTCCATTATTTTGCCTTCCCAGTCACAATAAGGTGATCATCAGGGAAGCGGGAGGAAGCAGAAGGCACTGTTATGTGCCAGAAAGACTAAAGAACATGCTGTAAACAATATTTATGCGCCAAATGCTACTGACTCTTTCAACAGATCATTGAGCAGTAACAGCTCTGGTATGGAATTAGGCTGATTGTTTAGAGAAAAGTCCGTAACTGAATCAGCCATTTGGATATCTGGCTGTTATGACTTAGGAAAATTATAGAAGAGCTCACAGCATTAGTATCTTTATACTCCTAAGGGAAGCAAATTATCTGCTGAAAGTCATGGAACTGCACATGAACTTTGAGAACTAAAAGCTTTTTACACTTCAAGTTTTTTCAAAACATTTTGTCCTCTAACACTGAAGATAGCATCAACAGCAACAGAAGTTGATGGCTGGTGTGAGAATCTTAAAGGAAGAGACAGTAAGTGTTTGCCAGTTAAGTATATTTTTATGTCAAGAATAAAAAATAGAAAATGTCAAGCTATACCTAAAAGTAACTACAAATGTGCAAGCTAATGGAATTAATTTGCATTTGATTCTTTAAAAGTCTCAGTTCTTCCTGTAAGTACTCCATTTCCTCCAGTTCCTAAAAGATCAATAGGACTTGAAAGCATTTAGTAACTTGCAGGAAGTTGCTCAGCACTACACCATGGTGTTTATAGTGAGATTTTGAAAGTCTGGCTGGTATGACAGGTTCTTCAGAGAGAAAGACATCTTCAAGCAAAGAAAATTTTTTCTCAAGCGTACATCTTCAGGGACTCACTGTTAATATATTTATGCTGATTGAATGTGAAAATGTTATACATAGACATCAACTTTCAGAACAGTTGTGATTTAGAGAGCTGCAGGTGTAGCTTTTGTAAATCTTATATAGTTCACTGCCAAAAGAGGAGACAGCATGAAAAATTATAAGCAGATGTACTAAAGCATTTATATCAATAGTGGATATTGAAAAAGCCTTTGTCAATGTCCATGACTTATCTTTCCACTTTTGTAAAACATGGTGCAGATGTAACTGTCTAATCTGACTTTTAGTCACAATATTTAGCTACGTGAAAGGTAAAGTATAATGTAACACTATAGATATATCTTCTTTCAGTCTTTCTCAGCTTTGGAACTGTGCGCCTTTGAAAGCAGATGACATACTCAATTATTATCAAGTAAGTTTTTTATCTGTCATTTGATCACTTGTGACAGCAAATGGAATGTAGAAAGCCTAAACATGCACTACAGAATTAGCCTGAAAAATGTAAAAGTATTGTAGTGCATCCAACATACCAAATGTAAATTATCTGTCAGTTTTGAATAACATTTTTATGCTTTTCAGATAAGATCAGCCAAAGTTCTGGCGACAGCATACTTCTATAATGTCTTTCAGAATATCACACATTGCATCCTGCTGAAAGAGGAATTCTGAAGTCCAAGACTCCTGCTGTGACATGGAGCTCTAGGGAAAAAGGATAGGATCTTGGTGTGGTTTAGCCTGAGCTTCAAATGTTCATAGACCAGAATGTTTCCTTTTGTAAATCAATGTAATTTCCCTGACAATACCAGCAGATGAATCCAGTCTCTTGTTTTCTGTCACAATTCACATATTCTTCTAAAAGCTATTTTAGATTCTACCCTGACCGAACCATTTTGACTGTAAAGCTGCTACCCAGAGTTCAGGAAAAAAATTGTTCTGCAGGGTGGTGACAGTGCAAACCACTTCTGTTACCTTGACAAAAGGGACTGGCTTTCTGTTTGAAGGACTTATCCCATAGTTTGTAAAGTCAGAAGAAAGCACTGTCATCACTTACTCTGACTTTCTGTATATAGAGAGTTCATCACAATTTCTGGGCTCAATTTTTGTATGAATTTTTTAAGGAAAGCATCCTGTCTCAGTTTAGACATTACCAGTATTGACACATTTAAAGTCATACCAGATATGTATTTCTCCACTTATTTACTTGCATGTTTTTAATCCCATTCTTAGTGTGACTACGTTGAGCTTTTAGGTTAACCTGGGAGCCTGAAAAGTCTGTTCCTGAAATGTTGTTCCCCACACGGATACTTCCACTCCACAACTGATTCACTCCTGAAAGCGACTCTTTTATGCACTTGTTCTACCACTGTTAGATTGAGCTCTGAAGATCTCCTCTCCAGAAGACAAAGAGAACTATAGTCATATAGTCATAGGCATCTATCATGAAGTCATCTCTGAGAACTGAGATTAAGAGTCTCATTTTTCAGAAACTACCAAACTACTTTCAGATAGTAATAACTAATGCTCACTTGTGTTCTGAGGTAGCTGCTGAGCAAGAAAAGAAGGCATTCGTTATCCATCACCTCAGGTACTATTGTTACCAGGACAAAAAAAATTCTGGGCCTTATCTTTCAGTGCTGAAATTACTCAGTTTGACTTCACTGCCAACAGAGAAGTTTCATAAGACAAGTTCATCTCACCCCGCTTTAAATGTCTAACTCTGATTTACTTATAATGTACTTTTAATAGTTAGTAAAAGACAAATAGACACTTCCATGGCACATCCCTCCCATCCAGAATTTGACAGCTGAATGTTACCTAGCTTCAGCATTTCAGGTAACTATATGGGAGATTTCCATGTTAAGTCTCTCCATTTAACATGACAGAAAGATGACTGTAATGATGTGATTCAGGGGAGGTCCCACAGGAGTATGACATGAACAGAGCATAAGGAAAACAAGAGCCCAGAGTAAATCTGAAAGTGCGGAACCCAAAAGAAATCAAAAGCACAGGAGTTCACAGCAACCACCAGAGGTGGAACTGCACAGAGGTGGGAAGTATTTGCTGTACAAGTGCTGTGGCTCCAGCACCCTTTGGAGAAAAAGAGGTCCAGAACTGCTGGAGTCTGTGAGAAATCACAAATCCAAAGAGCCTTGGCAAGCAACATTTGTTTCTTACTATGAGGAAATATTTTGACAGTTGGGAATGATACTGTCTGGCAGGTTTTACCACTGTAGGTTCTTACAGAAGGAAAAAATTCTCCAGGGAAAGGCCCCGTAGCATGTATGTATTCGCACCCATACAATTACATTTTGTATTTGAACTTGCAACTCCTCCTACAGTTGCTGCGCTTCAATTACTGTTTATATGTGATGTTTCATCTTCCTCTCCATACACACATACGTAAAAACATCTGTATTCATTAAAAGATTAAGCTGCTACCATCACAAAAATAGGATATACCAAAAGGAAAAAATACTGAATTCAGTAATAGCGTTTCCCATCCTTTTACAGTACCACATAAAAACCCCAATAAATTCTGAGCAGGTTTAAGGGGAGATTACTGCATTCTAATAGCTCAACCTGAAAAGACTTTTTTCCTAGATTACAAATAACATAATAAAGATTATAATATGATCCTGGCAGTAGATTTTACATCTACATCCAAAGGATGTGCAGGATTATTAAAAAACAGTGCAATGTCTTAAAATGTGAACCAAAACCTTTTTACTGAGCTGTACTGCAGACTCCACTGCTGCAATCAATACTCCAAACAGCCCTATTTTTCTTGGACAAAAACCCTACACATATCTGACATTTGAGGAAGCCAGGTGAAGAAATCAATAGCTAAACAGAAACGCACTTAATCATATCTCCTCTGGACAGATGCAGATTGAAAAATCCTATACGGTCCACATATTGCCTTCTGCTTAAAGCTTAGAAATGAAGCTGTGTTTCCCAAATGGCAATGTCCTGTTGCGAGAGCATTGCCGAGGCTGGAGTGAATACAGCAGCAATTAACTGTGTGCCAGCCCGTGTGAGATGATCTATTGCTCAAATTCAAGTTTAGGTATAGTTCTTTTGTTGAAGCACTTCAGCATAAATAACATTCAACATAATAACAAAAAAATGTATGTACTTTATAAGTGCAGCAGCTTTACTGGAATACATAGCAAAGAGTCACACATTCACTTTAAACTTACATCTGCTGGGCTGCTTTTTTATACCTTGAGTCAGCCAAAGGAGGAATTTAATATACACACATATTTTGTCTTACCTTAATGGCTTTAAGCAATGACCATTATTGGACATTTCTCACAGCTTGCAGGTGATCATTAAACGTATGTAAGAGCCCTACTATATAGACACTAAATGAGTATAGATAGCTCTAATGCCAAAAATGTCTATCTTCAAAGGTGCGTTTGTGTGCAGAACGGCTGCTGTACTTAAAGGTACTCCTTTACTTGACATTACTTCATAAAGCCCTTTGAGATAACCACAGAGTGAGAGATGTTTTAGAACAACACAGTTTTATTTCTTCTCTGCCTTAGCCCTAAGCGGTTCAGTGTTATTTGAACATCAGCAACAGCACCTCTTTACGACTTCAAAGTCAGATCCTAACCTCAGACTGGCAGTGCACCTTGAGATTAAAAATCTGCCTGGTGCTGTAAGAAATGGACACTTTCAGCAGAAAGAATAGCAATAGGAGGTAACAACACGACTGTCTAATATCACTCAATTAGAACACACTAAGGTGCCCGGCACGAACGCTCTTACTTTAAGAAAGGCATGAGGAAGAAAAGATGACACCATTAAGCCTGGGAAGAGTTTTGTAGCTGTTATTAACCTGGAGGAAGGGTGAGATTCCTCCCAACTGACCTTTATAGTGAAAACCTCCCCATCAGGCACTGCAACAACAAAGCCCAGGTAACGTCTCTCATTTGCAAAACATGCAATCCTGAACAGAAGAAACCGCAGATAGATATCTGAGATGTTTCCTACCTAAGCAGATACTGTCTGTTTAAGAACACGGCGAGAGGTCTCTTCTCAATATGAAAGAAGAGCATCTCTGTGGTGGAGTCAGCCTAAACCGTGGAAACCAGCAAGCAGCTACAGGTGCTTTGAGGTCCTGCTGGCACAGAGACAGCAGTTCGGGCTGGGTGTGATGGCTTCCTCAGCAAATTCAGCCCTCCTGCTGTCCCCAAGAGGAGGACACTGTTCTCTCTTTGTTCAAGACACATTATAGCAGAGTTTGATCAACTCAACAAGTGCCTCCATCCTGCTGATACACAAGAAAGCAACTGCTGTTGCGATTTCACCTAAAGAGAGCTAAAAGAAAGCTGGGGAGTGACTTTTTACAAAGACATGTAGGTACAGGACAAGGGGAAATGGCTTTAAACTGAAAGAGGGGAGATTTAGATGAGACCTAAGGAAGAAATTCTTCACTATGAGACTGGCAAGGCCCACGCACAGTGCCCATAGAAGCTGTGGCTGCCCCATCCCTGGCAGTGTTCAAGGCCAGGTTGGATGGGGCTTGGAGCAACCTTCTCTAGTGGA
>JASSUY010043204.1:0-26112 GCA_032466535.1 Forpus xanthops | reverse complement strand
GAGGGGGCTGGAGAGCGGCGGTGGGGCGGGAGCGGGCGGTGGGGCCGGGCCGGGGCCGCGGCGCGCCGTAGGTAGGCGGCAAACAGGCACACAAAGAGAGAGCCCAGCGCCGCACACACACAGGCGGGATCCCTGCAGCAGCCCCCCCGGTCAGCGCTGCTGTGGGACAGAGCTTGAGATGGTCCAGGGTGCGGCGCTGAGGGCGAAGCACCCCCAGGGGATGGACTTCTGTTCACTTGCCAACAAGGAGTTGTCAGCCCTGCCCCACAAGCCCTCATGGGGGAGAAGGGCTCCGGGAGGGATCCTGGAGGGTGCTCAGCAGTGGGGAGGTTCCCTCGCCCGGATCTGGCCAGGGAGTGGCGGCTGTGGTTTGCTTTCTGCATAGTTCTGTACGGAGGTTTAGCCGTTGGACATCCATTTGCAGCTGTAGAATCACCAGGGCTGCACTCTCTGTATCCTTCGGCAGCACCAGGCCGAGTTGCCTGCTTGGAGATCTTCACGCAGCGCAGCCTGTGCTCCTACAGAAACCAAACCAACCCCCCAGGAGCTGACATTGAATACAGTACGAGTGTCTGATGGTTTTGCCGCCCTGGTTTCCACAGCCACCCGTACCTGCACTGCCTTCTCTGGCCTCTCCCGTGCGCTAAGGGTCCCGGCTTTCTGGGTGGGAGTGATGCAGCTCTTTGCTCTTCCACTCCAGAGCTGTTCCGGTTTGTGACTGCCCTTCTGCCACCTTTCCTCCAGACAGGGATGGGGCTCGGCACCGTGAAGCTTTGGAGGCCCTCAGCAAGGGAGCAGCTTGCCCAGAGAAGACAGCAAGGGGTTGTGGTCTGACCCGCGCAGCCGGTATGGCACCATGCACCTCACTGACAGTGAACCTCCAGGGGCTGGGGATGCTGCTGGTGGGAGGCTGGTGGGGACGGGTGGCCCTGCATGGAAACTGGGAGTGGGAAGCAGGTGCTCAAATGGAGGTCAGAGACCCCTTGGGACTGCAAGTGCCCTCCTTATCCTGCCCTATTAATGAGAGCAAAATTAATGTCTTGCAGGCAAATTTCTTTGATGTGCCCCATAAAAAAAAAAAAGCAAAGTAGGTCACTTGTGGAATAGGAAATGAAGCAGCAGTGTGGTTGTTCCTAGAGAAGGCAGGTGTCTGAGTGGTGGGCTCTAGTGATGACTTCCCTCCTCTCTGCAGCAGTGAGGAGCCAGCCTGCCATTTGCAGGGGTACTTGCTGGGGTAGACACTGTCCTGTAGCATGAGCTGCTGGCACTGTGGCTGCTTTTCCCAGTGACAGGCTCAGGGCAGGATCATGCCTTTCCCGGCAGGGTGGCTAGGATGCTCCTCACCCCAAACCAATTTCTTCCCTCCCTCTTCCTCTTCTAGGCGGGGCGATGAAGCTGAATGAGCGTAGCGTAGCCCACTATGCTACCTGCGACTCACCCACCGACCATGCTGGCTTCCTCCGCAAGCGTGTGGAGCGGCATCACCACCATGCCCACCACCACCATGCCACCTCCTACCAGCGCCGCTGGTTCGTCCTCAAGGGCAACCTCCTTTTCTACTTCGAGGAGCGGGAGAGCCGGGAGCCCGTGGGGCTGGTGGTGCTGGAGGGCTGCACCGTGGAGTTGTGCGAGGCCGCCGAGGAGTTCGCCTTTGCCATCCGCTTTGATGACGCCGGTGCCAGGGCTTACGTGCTGGTAGCCGATGGGCAGGCTGCCATGGAGGCCTGGGTGAAGGCTCTATCACGGGCCAGCTTCGACTACATGCGGCTGGTGGTGAAGGAGCTGGAGAAGCAGCTGGAGGAGGCCTGCAAGAGCTTGGCTGCTTGCCGCCAGTCCCCACGGAGGTCCTCCTCCTCCAGCAGGAAGAGGCACCTTTCTAACCCTGCCTTGCTGCCTCTCCAGGAGAAGCCTACTGTCCTGGAGAATGGTTACTCCACGTGGGGTAGTGGTGGTGCTGTCCCTGGGGGGGCCACCTGCCCTGACCGTGATGGAGGGCAAGCAAAGCCCCCACCCCTGCCTCCACGCCGGCGCTCAGCTGCTGGCAGTGCTGCGGGGTCCCCAGCACCCGGCCTCTCACCAGGCATGACCGAGAGCCCAGTGTCACCAGAGACAGCCTGTTTCTCCAAGCTGCATGGCTGGTATGGGCAGGAGATCGCAGTGCTAAGGCGGGAATGGCAGGAGAGGCAGAAGAGGGGACACCCATGACTAGGGACAGAGGGTGCGAGCCGCCAGCCAGCCAACACACAGCAAGCTCTCTCCCATGCGGAAAGAGCAAAACGAGGGACACTGCTTGTCCCCTACCCTGGTTGGTGGCTGAGTTTGCAGTGTGTGTGTGCTTCATGGGGCATATGGGAGGGACACGAATCTTCCCCAGACCTCACATTTCATTTCCCTGAAGCTTTATGCAGCTGGAGAGCGTGTAATACCAGCGGAGCTGCCTTTGAATGATCCTCTGCTGGTGGTATGAAGTGTGGAGGGAGCACAAATCAGCACCTATGCAACGAACCTCACCCAATGGGCTTTATCCGTTGCTGCCCTGGTGTGGTCAATGCTGTGGGTGCTTCCTTGCCTGCCTTTGCTTCACACTATTTCTTGGTTTTCTTTCTCAGCATGGGAGTTTGCACAGGTCAGCATTTATTATTGTCAGTGGTCTTCCGCCAAACTTCTGCCTTTGCTCTTTCATGGCAGATAAGGCTGGGCTCTTCTTCGAAGGGGCACTGGCCCTGGCAGGTGCTTCCAGCCTTGTGCCTCTCCCCACAGGGCACTGTGAGATGCTGCGGCTGTGGCTGGCCCAGCAGCTGCAGCAATGAGGACTGGGCTCTTGTGTCATGCTGGTCTTTTTTTTACTTTCGTATGCACTAACCCTCCTCCCTGCTAAATCCTTCAGGATGTGGATTTCATGGGCTTGCATCTGTCTCTTTGGGCACCCGAGATCAGCAGCAAGGCTGAAATGGAGACACTGAGTCTGGTCTGAAGGAACAGCAGGGACTAGAAGCTCCCAGAGCTGATCTGGACTCTGTTGAGCGGTAGCCAGGCCTGTTAATATCTCCATCACAAGCCTTCCTTGTTCTAAAACAGGGATGCTAAAGCTTCTTTGCCTGAGCAGGGATGAATTTCTCTGCTCTTGCTAAGTGCCATGTAGGGCTTAGCCAGCTCAGTGGGCAATGTGCCCAAGATGGTGCCCACAGCCACATTCTTGCAGGGCCTCTTGCGCTGCTGTGGCTCTGCCCAGCTCCAGGAAGAGCTGTGCAGTTGGAGAAGTGGGGAGGAGGAGAGGGCTGCTCCCACAAGTGGGGATGTGGGGGTGAATTACAGGTAGCATTGACTGCATGTCATTAGTGTCTGGGCTTGCCTCTCCAGTGTCAAAACTCTACCACTGCCTTCTACCAAAGCCAGCACCCCACCTGCCAGTGGGTCCTCTGATTTCATGTCAGCATCACTCGGCTGATATCTGTAGCATATCCTATCGTCCCAGCATGTGAGGAGCGCAGCAGGGAGGCACGCCTGTCGCCTTGCTGCAGAAACAGACTTGTCCTTCAGTAGGTCAGAATCCTTGGCCATAAAGCAGATGGTACAATTAGGTGGGTGCTGTGTCCAGGGGCTCTAACACCCTGGACGTGGGGTTTATAAATCCTCTCCCTGGCAAGGGCTGTTTCTCAGAACAGAAAAAATATACAAAACAATCTTGTGCTTCTTATCTACCATTGTTAAACCTATTTTTATTGCCCTATTTTATTAAGGAGACTTGCTAGGAAACCAAGAGGCAGTTTCAGGTCATGATGACTAGGAATCTATTTGCCTTTCCGAAGTTATATGCACTCAGCTTAATACTTAGCAATAGCCAGTAGAGATTGCCAATGCAGAAATCAAAAGACTTCCATTAACTCTTGGTGCCTTTGAAAACATACCTCTGATAGTTTTGGATGACGAGCTTCCAGCCTCCTGCCTAATTATAGCTCGATGGTATATTAGAGGAAATCAGATCTTAAATGAGATCTTTCAGATGCAATTCTGAGCAGCAGGTGTGTTACCTTCACATGCGAGCAATGCAATCCAGTCCTCTTGAGTTTGTGCCTGTTTTTCTTCACAGTTAGAATCTCTGAGTTCGGGAGCATTCTTTTTATTCTGCTTTTTTTAAGTGGAAACAGTTCAGTAAAACTAGGAGCAGATGGCCACGGGCCAGTGCCCAGGCTCTTTCAACAGCCTAGCTGGCTGGACTCGGAGGCCAGCTCTGCCTCCCTACCTGCTGCTTGAATTGTTCAGTGCTGCAGCATTTCCCACTGGGAACCTGTGCCCTTCCCCATGTCATGGCAGCAGCATCAAGGGATGGTACTGCTTGGTGCCTCCTTGCTCTGAGTGTGGGTATTTTGGGACCAGCATTGGATTTAGCAAGCATTTTTCAGTGGTTATTTTTTCTCTTCCATGTAATACAGAGGGAAGAATATTCCTGATGCTTCAGACTTACATAAGGCAGTTTGACGGTAAAGATTCAACTTCCAAAATAAATGAAAATATGATGGCAGTTTCTACATGAGCCCTAAGACTCATGAGCGCCTTGAAAGGGAAAATAAATTAACAAAGACAGTTCTGTCAAAACTGGAACCAAAACTATTATTCATTTAAGGGCAGTTTTACTTTTAAGAAGCTTAGTTTGTTCTGATAAGCCAGGATTGTGCTAGTAACACTACTAAAGAGCTTATATTTAATGCTTTAATCTGTCCCATTCAAATGGCACAATTTGCACACTACCTGCCTTTACGTTAGCACATATCCCAGCTAAATCCTCAATCCTGCAAATGAGGCACTGCTCTCTGCCTTCCATCTGATAGCATTTGGAGTAATTCTGTGGTTCATTCTGCAGCACCTAGAAGGAAATAGCTGAATCCCAGTTAGTATTTGTCCTCAGCCGAGCTGTCCATGCCTGGGTCTTGCTAGGTCACCAAAATGCAGTGTGTGACTTTAGATTAGCTTGGTCATGGTTCCCTCATCATCCTGCTCATGTAGCAGGGATGGCCCTTTTGTGAGTAAAAAGAGCGGTAATTGGAGTCTTGCTCAAATCTATTTGGGAGTACAGGGTTTTTAATGACCGCTGCCACTTGCTTCATTAGGCAGAAAGCACCTGTGTGCTCCGCCACTTCTTCTGAGATGGAGCTATCAAACCAGCTCTGCTCAGACTCACTTGTGCTGGCAGTGCCTTTGAAGCAGCCCCTGGGCAGAAGGTCGGGATTTCAGCTTCCTAAGATCGCACATGTATCTGGCTAATGGAGTATCCTCTCTGTCAGCCTGCAGGCACAGATCGTTACAGAAAAGCAGAGGGTTTTCATTGCACATTGTCCCCGACAGCAAAATAAGACTGATTGCCACATACAGTTTTTCTCCGGTCATTCAAGTTTGGACTGTTTCACCTCCTGCCTTTGCTTTTCCTTCTTATTTTTTAAAGCTAGAAAATGTCTGGGCAGCATAGGAGGAGCTGAACACTTAAGCGGGATGGCTACTGAAGTCAAATAATTTTCTAAGAGTTTTCTTTATAATACAAACGCAGTGGGGCAAAAATGCTTGAAATTAAAAGAAATCGAAGTCTGAAAGGAGGGCAGTTCTGCCATGGCCTTTATAAGCTGTGCCAAGAAGGCCTCCCAGTCCTGCCTAAAATAGTTGGTGGAATCCTTGTATTTTTCAGAGGCTGGAATTTCAGACTGAGACTACTGTTTTATTTCTGAACATTTATCTTTCTATAAAACATTCTTCCATTGAATCCAGGTCCTAGCAGGTTACTGTAGGAACCTGACGGTTTCACCCATGGACATTCATGACCAACAACGGATGTTTTTCATTTCAACAGCTACCAAATTAATAGTGGTGTCCCCCCGATGTTACCCCTCTCAATCACCTTTGCAGAGAAGCCTCAATACCCTGCTGAAGCTCCCAGGGAACGTGTGAAGCTCCAATGTCAGGGGCACCTTTCTGCAGCATTGGGCAGTTACTGGCCAACACTACAAGCAACCTGCAGAAACACCTTTTTGAAGTGCTTATATTTTACGTACGCCTGTATCTTTCCGAGAGGCGGTTTTGCATGCGCCTTTGTTTTACATGCGGAAATTGTATTTTGCGTTTCAAGACGTTTGTATTTTATGCCGTGAAGCCAAATAAACCGTTTTGATTTGTAGCCTGTGTGCTGCCAATGAAGTGAACCCCCAGCGGCTGCAGGACCTGCCCGTTTGCAGGGTCAGCCTGCTCGGTTCTCCTCCGCCAGCCTTTGCGGGCCCTTTCTCGGAACCTTTTAACGGCTGCCGGCTCCGTCCCCACAGTCGCACCGACAGCAGACACCTCAGACTCCCACCACCCAACAGCGCCATCACGACCACAACGGGCAGAGGGTGACGCGCGGCCTCGCCTCACGCATGCGCAGCTGTGACCCCGCCCCTCCCGTTCAACCTCGCGAGAACAGGAGGCCCCGTAGCCCCGGGTTGCGCCTCGGCTCGGCTGTTACGGGATCGCAGCCCGAGGGAGGATGGCCGCGGCGGGCGGGCGGCTGCTGGCGGCGGCCGTGGCTCACTCGGGACGGGTGTGCCGAGCAGTGCCGCTTGTGCCCTCCCGGAGTGCCACCGTTACTCGCAGCGGCGCCATTTTGCCCAAGCCGGTTAAGGTGAGTGAGGGGCAAGCGGCTGGGGGAGCAGCCAATCGCGGCGTGACGGATGGCTGCGGTGGCCAATCAACGGGAGCATCTGCTGTGGGTGGGGCGCTGGGGTGAATGACAGGGAACAGGCTGAGGAGAGCAGCGGCTGCGGGGGGCGTGAGGCGGGAGCGCTCGCTCAAGGAGAGAGCCCTGAGGAGGGCCCGGGTCCGCCGCGGGTCATGGGGGAGGCCGGGAGCTGGTAGATAGCCGTAGGAGGGAGTCAGACTGCGCTCCCCGGCTGTATGGGGGCTCAGGCACGGCACAACTTGCTGGTAAAGCTCTTTTCCAATCGACCCCTCGCAGACGCCCTTCGGTCTCCTCAGAGTGTTCAGCGTCGTGATCCCCTTCCTATATGTTGGCACTCAGATCAGTAAGAACTTCGCAGCCCTGCTTGAAGAACATGATATCTTTGTCCCAGAGGATGATGACGACGATGATTAACGGGTATATTGTTAACATCACCAGCGATCTGATTATTTATGCTTCCTGTTTGGTGTGGGACAGGCAGGAGAAACCTCTCGCACCAGGAAATACAGACAGCTATAGCCTGAAAGATGCATTTGAAGTGAAACAGACAGACAGTGTTTCCTCTGGCTACTAACTTTTCTGTTCTTTTATACCAGAGTAGGCCAGAGGAGTATCTGAATGTGAAATCACAACATACTTTCATTGGAGATTGGAATAAACTGATTGTGGTTTAGCTCTTGTAATTTGAATCAGAATGAACTGTACTCAGTGTGTACTGCAGACACAAAAGAGGGACTCCAGTGTTATTACGTGTTCAGAGAAGAGCAGTGAAACTGGTGAAAAGCCTTGAGCACAGGTCTGATCAGGAATGGCTGAAGGCACTGCAGAGGGTTTAGTCTGGAGAAGAGAAGGCTTAGGGAGGACCATGTCGACCTCTACAACTGCCTGAAAGGAGGTTGTAACAAGGTCAGGATTGGTTTCTTAACAAGGAATAGGACAAGAGGAAATGGTCTCAAGTTGCACAAACAGAGGTTTAGATTGGATATTGGGAAATGTTTCTTCTCCAATAACTTGTCAAGCATTGGAACAGGATGCCCAGGGAAGTGGCTGAATTGCTATCCCTGGAGGTAGTTAGAAGAAATGTAAGTGTAGTGCTTAGTGGTGGACTTAGCAGTCCTGGGGTGAAGGTTGTTCTCAATGATCTTAAGGATCTTTTACAACCTAAATGATTCTGTAATACTATTCTACATGCTTACCCATTTAAAAGTCTTCTGCTAACTCACAGAGTTACTATTTTAAAGTAAGAGAATCACTTATGGTCCGAAATTCTGATACAGAACTGAACAATTTAACAACATTCTGGAGTCCATCAGAACAAGGTGTCAGGAGTAGTTGGGACCACTCAGATTCATCGGAAAAAGGAAGAACAGAAATGATTTACTTCCATCTGCAGTGCATTACACTTTCCAACATTTTGTTACTCTGTTTGGCTTGCCCTTGTGTAAAGATTTGAGTTTGGGAGTATTTGATTCTTTATAGAATGAAGAAGCTGTTTCAAAGAAGGTATTGTAAATAGTGTTGCTTTGTAACTGGTTTGGTGCATTCCATTTGATAAAGGGATATTCCAGCATGCACCGCACAGCTAAAACCAAAGAATTAAAATGTTGTAAAGACTGCAGTGACCTGTTAAAAACTCCGTTTATGTAAACTCCACTTGTGTGGTTCACGGGGAGGGAGAGGTTCACTGGAGCTCAGTATTGCGTGTCTGAAGAGTAATGGCTTCTTACTATGTTTGCAGAAGTGCCATAGAAGAACAGAAGGGAGAAAGCCATCGGCAAAGCAATGGTTCCAACATCTGTCACCTGTGTTTTGTCCTTCCTAAATGGGACAGGGGTCTTTTATCCCCTTTGCCAGTGAGTGTCCTGCATATCTGCATGTCAGAATCTGTAGGTGCGGGTTGCTGAAGGAAGTGCTTGATAGGCCCTGCACCCTCACACACACACATGCTCACCTCAGCAGAGACTGCTTGGGATTCCTTATATTAGCAGTATGGGAAACACTTAATAAAAGATCAAGAGATTAAGATGTATGACTTTGGGTTTGTGTTTGGTCTTGAGCATTTCTGTCTCAACCTTTCTACCTCTGCATCTGCTCCACTGCAGATACTCTCTGCATATTTATTTCTTCCTAAGAGTACTTTCTAACTCGACACTAATCTACAGTATGTGACAGATATTCTAAAGGAAGCAGCAGCCCCATTAAAAGAATGGAATGTATACTGACACTGGCACTGCAGTTCAAACAATGCTGGTTTACAGCCTAGCATGTCTATCTGATGGAAACTATCATTAATTTCACCTCGCTGATGATTAACTACAATATTATCACAGAGTTAAAAGTTTTAAGTAGGTTTGGTGAAAGGTTAAGATCACGAGTGGTAAACTAACTCACTGATGTCTTAAAGCATTTAATCTCTGAATACTCCAAGTTCCTAGTATTTCCTCAGCAGTTCAATACTTACTTCTGTATGAGACCTGTTATATTTATTTTCTGAATAGGATATAAACTTCAGCTCTTCATGGTTACTACTCGAATTAAATCCTTGCATAACAGACTTCAGAAAGTCTTTTCTACAATTAGGGCATGTCACATCAAACCATCTGTTTTCTCAAATACCTTGAGAGGTTAGGAAAAAAAATATTTTTTTTTTTCCCCCAACTGTATCTCTCATGGTTTCCTATTGTCCTGGGTTCAGCAATAGCGGTCATTGTTTCTCCTTCTTAGTAGCTGGTGCAGTGCTGTGGTTTTGACTTTTGACCTGGGAACAATGCTGCTAGCACCAATGTTTTCAGTTGCTGCTCAGTCATGTTTACTCTGACCAAGGACTTTCTGAGTCTCAAGCTCTGCCAGGGAGGAGGGGAAGCCAGGAGGAAGCTGAGACAGGACACCTGACCAAACTAGCCAAAGAGGTATTCCATACCACAGCACATCATGTCCAGTATATAAACTGGGGGCAGGGACCCAGAAGGGTTAGATCACTGCTCGGTCGGGCTGGGTATGGGTTGGTGGGTGATGAGCAGTTGTATTCTCTTGTTATTTCCCTTATCATTATTATTGGTGGAAGCAGCAGCAGTGGTTTGTGTTATACCTTAGTTAATGGACTGTTGTTACCTCAACCTGTGTGAATTACATTCTTTCAATTCTCCTCCCCATCCCCCTGGGAGCTGGAGGGAGGAAGGCGGGGGAAAGTGAGAGAGCAGCTTCGTAGCTCTGAGTTACTGGCTGGGCTTAAACCACAATGCCTATCACTAGACTGGCCTCTCCACTGCCCACTTTTCCCTTCAGTATTCATGTAGCGTTAAAAAGTTTCTTCTAATGTGGAACACATTAGCATGGTGTGTAGTTCAAACAGCCACATTTGCTCCCTTTTTACTTAGCCCTGGTTTCCATGTTTGCTCTGTACCCACTGAAAGAAAAGGAGGCTGCAATGTTAGTGAACTGTAACCTAAGAGCTGAAGGCAGTTGGCAGGTTCTTGACTCACCACTGTTCAAGTTGCCTCCTTCATCCCACGAAACTGCCTGAGAGGGGGTTGTTCCAGTTCATATGTTCTTGTGAGCTAAACATGGCCCTGCTCCTTTTTTCTGTACTGCCAAATCCTTATCACTGTTTTATCCCACCATCTCTCCTGGCCCTTCCTGACTCTGTCAACCCTGTCTTTAAAAACACCACATACAAAGCCCCTACATACACACATGTACATATCTCTGAGAAGTGCTGCTTTACAGGCCTCACATGGGGAAGAAAGCCCTATTACTTGGGCACAGATGAAAAGAAGTTTGAGCATACTACAAAGATTCAATGCTGATCATGAATGGGGAACTCCAGCACATGAGCTACCTCCTGAAAACCTGTTCTGACTGGTGAGGAAACAAATTCTTACCTTTCTCAAAACAGAACTAGTGATTCCCGATTCAATTAAGGTGATGATAGGACCCCATCCTCTGCAAGGCCTCAGAAGTTCTAATAGAGCCTCCCTATTATAGGCCTCAGTGCAAAATACCATTTTTCCAGGTAATTTCACATTACAGCAGGGAAAACGACTCTGCTGATCTTTTCATTGCATAAAAGGTTGTATTTGCCTATGGATTTTATGGCATTCTCTATGAGGAAGTAAACAGAGGCCAAGTAAAAAAAACACAAGGTCAACAAAGTCATAGTATGAAATTGCAGAACACTGTATGGATACATATGGGCCTCAAGAGAGTATTTCTGCAACTACACTGGCTCTTCTGAAGACCCACTCTTTCTTCCATGGGGCTGAGGCTTACGCATGGGGCTGCAGGCTAAACAAAGGCCCACAGCCAGGATGTGTTCTGGTGACTCAGCAGGCACTCCAGAGCAAGTGATGGGACAAACTCCATTTACTGGAAATTCACATTGGCAAAATTAGGAAATCACATCTCTTCATACAGATCATAACGAATTGCACACATGCTGGATTCAGTTAGCCACTAGGCTCCTAACATGCTATACAATCTTTCTGTATGGATTTTTTTTTATTTTCTACTGCATAGAACTTTATTTATAATACAAGGCAGAGGGACACAAGAGTCAATCTCTCAGGGATTGTGGCCTGCATAGAATTTGGAAAGAAAGTCTTTAGGTTGTGGGGTTTCCGTCTCGTGGAAATACCTCATGATGTGAGTCCTTTGCTTCCATACATGGATGGTTTCTTGAAGTTCCATTTTTCCCTGCATACAGACAAAATAATTTTACATGAATTCTCAATTAGAGCCCAGATCTAACTATGCAGCACTAGGAAAGGTATTTGAATGCACTTAGAAACACCCTTGAGACAGCTACATCAACAATTCTATTCTCCTAAAGGCTGCCTGCATCACCTGTGCTGTGATACAAATATATACATTGTTCGTGCCTTGTGACTTTACAGCTTCATGTTTTGTACTAACAAGTTGCTTTTCTCTACAGTGCACCTTCTCAGGCCTGTGGAAGAGGCAAGGGAACCTTCTTAGCACTTCTCATGTTTCTCTCATGAGTGCCAGCCCCATAAAATTCTACACAACATTCCTGACTTTCATGCACCTCTAATTTTTTTTAGTAGTGGCAAGTTAGCTGTAAAACCAATTAAAACTGCTGCTAAGTGCTTTGCACTGGTATCTCTACCACAGAAATATCAAACACAACTTCTTCATGACTCTGGTCTAGGAATTACTGAACTGGTTTCAGAGGATGGCAGGCAGCATGGGGCAAAATGAGACTGCCTAGAATTGTCACCTACAATATTACCTAGGGTTTTGTTTCCTGAAATTTTTACTCATGCAAAGACAGACTGTGTCTTAAGTGCAAGAAATGCAGCAGGTGAGCCCAGCAGTCCTTGACTGAAAGCTTTCTAATGCATTAGAACTGCAGAGGTGTGTTTTGAACTCTTGCCCTACTCTTGGCATGCTGATTATTATGTTGAAGCAGACAGGCCTCTTAGGCCTGAGACATGACCAGGTGTGTTACAAAGATGGAGTGTTCTGCCACCCAAAACCCACCAAGTACTGCAACTTTAATGGATGTTTCAGCATTGGTGAAGAAAACCACATCCAACATAAGGAAGTACTGTAGAGAGTAGAAAGGTCATATTTAATGCTAAACTAGCTACCAGCATCTTTCTCCCCTTTCTTTGACATTGTTTTCAAAAAAACCCTAAAACTCAACCCATCAAGAAAATATATCCCAACCCAAAATACCCACAGCAAACTGACAGCAAATTTAGTATTCAAACTATTGTTTTATTTGCCATGCACTTCCTCCTTTACACATCTGCTATCTGGAAGAGCCAGCACACTTTGTGCCAGAAATCCACATTCTAGCATCTCTGACTTAGGTGAGCTAAGACCTCTGCATGCTAAAAAGCAGTCTGATCCCTTATCAACAGGTTTGTTGACAGAGATAAACCAATTTGGACTGCAAGAGACAACTCTTCCTTAGCACAAGCTGAAATAAAACTGTTCCTGTCCTCCACCACATTAGTTATGGACTCTCACATTCTCTGCTGCTTCAACAAAACGTGAATAACTTGTCTGTACCTTAATAACCAACATGTCTATCACCCGTGGGTCTGTAACGTGGGCATTCTTCATAAACATCTCCCGCACCTTGTTACGCCCCTGTTTCACCGTGATGTCCAGTTGGTATAGGTGTACTACAAAAAAACACAACACCCGCACACGCTATCTGTATTACTCTTCATTATTTTTCACTGACAACATGCAACTTGGCCATATGAAACACTACACAGTCATTTGTTCCTGCAATGCCTTCCAGCTTCATGCGGTTAAGGCACATAAACAACAGCCATAGTACCAGTCCTAGTGTAGTTTTAAGCAAGCAGGTAATCATGCCACACATCCTCGTCCTGGAACAGCTTAATTTCTCTTTTGCTTAGCTAGGATAACCGAATGACAAGTAAGGAATGAGGAGACGGGGGTTTCCTGCCAACACCTCCGGCAGTGGAGGCAAGCGGGCCGGCAGGGGCTCCACAGCCCAGCAGCCGCTGTCAGGCCCTAAACAACTGCGCCCCCTTGCCCCACACGCAGCGGGGAAAGGACACTGACACCAGAGGGAAAAGACCCCTCAGACCCGAGGGTAACCAGCACCCCCCGACGAGCCCTTCAAGAACACCGGGGGGGGCCGTTACGACCTTGAGCCGGTACACCCTCCCACGCCCCTCACCGGTGTTGGGCACCTCGCGGTACCAGGCCCGGTACAGTTCTCTCACTCTCCGCTTCGCCTCGCTCAGGTTCCGGCTGAAGATCGGCTTCACCAGGGCACCCGCCGCTCCTTTACCCGCTACCGCCATCTTGTTGCGGTCACCACCCCCGTAGCGACCCTCCGAGCGGCACACAGCCCCCCTGCCAGCAGCCGATAGGATCGCGCACAAGGACGGCGACTTTCTACTGGTCAGCTGTGCTGTCACTCCAGCCTTTGGGCCGGCAGTTTCCCATCCCATTGGTTAGGAGACAAGCCAATCACCACTGGCTGCACGACGCAATCAGGCCTGGTGGGCGGGCCCGCAGTGTGTCCCGCCTCCCGGGGCCTTTGGACTTGCTCCGCCCGCCTACATCCGGAGGGGAGTGCGGAGGTGAGGTCGTGGATCGTTGGGATCGGTATGAGGAGGGGCGGATTAGCGTCGTAAGGTTCTTCGAAGTGTGACCGCCTCCCGGGTCAGCCTCCCCGGAGGAGAAGACTATGCAGGGCTACCGCAGGCTGTGGGGGTCAGCCGCATGGTGGCAGGGGGCAGCAGAGCGCTCCTCAGCAGGGAGCCAGTTCTCACCGCCTCTCCTTTCTCGCGCCCGTCCTACCTGCTCCCAGCCCACCCCAGCTGGGTGGCTCGTACGGCCGTTTTGGCTTGGAGAACTTATTTTCCCATTCCCCGTTGTCAGTGGTTGTAGATCTGTGTTGTACAACGGTGACCTCTTTGTCCCCTTTTGCCCTCCAAAATGCCGCACAGGCTAACGGTTGACGTTCAGTGCATTCTTACGTGCTAGAACGCCAGTCCTTACTCTTGGTGTAACCGCACTGTTTGTCCAAATACATAAGTGCTGGAAACCTTTCTGGTTTAAGTGTAGTTCACTGAATCCCCTGTGTCACTGGATTGGAACTAGATGATCTTCAAGGTCCCTTCCAACCCAAACCATTCCAAAATTCTACAAAACCTTCTCTTTAAAAGTATTTATGTGTGTGCTGGTAGCCATAAACCCGAACATGTTCAGTGCGGTGTCACTGAGCCAATCAGAAGAGTAACACTGAAAGCATCTTGAAAGAAACACGTCAGGTGCTGACTGTAAGAGGAGAAATGTCAAGCAAATAGCCAGGGCAGGTTTATAGCAGGGCTGTGAGACAATCACAAAGAGGAGGGGCGAGAATGAAGACTTCCTAGATGACTTTTATTCTTTCAGACTGTCTTGTAGATGAAAAGCATAAATGTGCAGTTTCTGCGAGGTAAAAATCTTAACAGCAAGATTAATAAGCATTTGCATATATCAATGATTTTCATAGCTTCCAAACTTACTATTAGAAATACAGATATGAACGTGTGAAACTTGCCCCCAGTTTCAGAGATTTTCTTTCACTAGTGATTATGCATATATGTTCATTTATGCTATAGTCACATCAGCCATGTGGTTAAAAAGCAACTGCTGATCTAATCATCACCATATCTTAGCACCTTGCAAAACAATTTGTCAGGAATACTGCAGGAGGAAAGGTAGCTCTGAAATGTACAACTGGATTCTCCTGGGCACCAGGCAGACACGCTGCTGTGGGACAGCACCTCATGGGAGGCAGTGCAGCTGGGCATGCAGTGGGGCTAGTGAGGAGGAGCACAGGCCAGGAATACCTTAGAGATATCTCCAAGGTCGTTTTTTGTTCTTAGAATTGGCAAGACCCAAGGGTTGTATTTGATGCAGGATACCCTTGTTTTCTCAGCAAACTAATTCAGGACTAATAATTCTTTCAGTAGCTGTGCACACAGTGAACTGCTTCTGCAACTGATGAGAGCCCAAAGTACAGCAGAGCTGGCTAATGAGCCATATGTGTACTTGGAGATTTGATCATAGTTCATAACTTGATATGGCTGTCCCATTCAAGATCCAGCTCTGGAATAAAAGAGGTCTTGAGTGGAACCGGGCATGGTTCTGCCCTAGACCCGCACCTGCAACCTTTCTGACACAGTTTGCATTGGTGGAGATGCGTGAGTGAAAGGAGAGCGGTGCACATTTATCTTGGGATAGCTTGTACCAGGAATGGGTGTGGGGAGTTCGTGAGGGCAAAGTGACCATCCTCCCGTGGCCTGGGCTGGTCTTTGGGGAGCACAAAGGTGAATTTCTGCAGGAGCGTGGTAAAGAAGATAAAGAGCTCCATCCTGGCCAGCTGTTCCCCCAGGCAGACACGGCGACCTGCAAGAGAGGGAGGAGCAGAAAGTGTCTGTGAAAGAGGATATTAAAGCACACTGGAATCATGGCAGGAAGAACAGACCACTCCTCCTGCTGTGCCTCTGGATTCCAGCTGGATTCTCCCCTCAGATTTACCTGCTGAGAAAGGCAGGAAGGCCTCTCGCTTCACAAACTGCCCATTTGCATCCAGGAAGTGTTCAGGGTAGAACTCATTTGGCTTCTCCCAGACTGCCTCATCCTTCAGCACGGAAGACAAGTTGGTGATGATTGTCGTCCCCTGCACTCCTCCACAAGAGGAAACAAATTATGTGAGAACAGCAGCATTATCTTGACACCATGGATCAGTGCTGATCCCTCTTTAGTCTGTTTCTCCCATCTGATAGCAACCATCATTTGGTGCTTCAGAATACGGCACCAATCTCCTCTTCAGTATCTTATTTAAACAGAGGTAAAGCAGAGAACATTTCCAAAGAGGTGTGATGCCTGCCCTATGCTGTGAAGCATCTGAACTTGGTATCTTTACATAGGCCATTGCATGCAAATGTGAATTTTATGGTTACACAGTGGAAACAGCCTCTGCTTATCAGATCCTCCTGGGCTACTTGTGTGGCCAGGGAGAAAAAGCTGACTGGCTGACTTCAAAGCCCAACTTTCACAGGGGCCATAGGAAATAGCAAAGCTTTCTTGTTTCATCTGTCAATGTTCTAAACCAGAGGAGATATTGCAAGGCTAAAAAATAAAATCCCAGGCTTGCATTGCTGCCAGGGCAGCTGCCCGGCACAGTGGCAGTAGACTGAATGCCAGTGGAATTTGAATAGTTTCAGAGATTAGAGTTTTAACTACTACCACCATCTTAGGAAAGCCAAAAAGCTGCTGTCATGTGCCTGCAGTGAGCCTGCTAGGCTCTGTTACTTTCTCCCTCCAACATGGGCAGTGAATATCACAGCTCATCAAGAGGAAAGCAAACCTTTACACTGAGCTGCCACTGAAGTTGGGTTCCCACATTACCAGTGCAAACATAGAGCAAAAAATGTGACCATCTGCCTGGATTTAGCATTTCAAAATGCCCTACTTCAGTGCTCACCAGTGACTCTAATTTGTGTCTGTAAGTGCACTGCTGCAGAGATGTGTAGGGTCAACTGCACCCCATGCCTAGTCTGCACAGGGAGAGGATGCTGCATTGCCTAGCTGGTCACGGTCACCTTGGGAATGAAGAAGCCTTGCAACTCTGTGTCCCGGTACGTCATGTGAAGTATTCCAATAGGAATAATGTCCCCCAAACGTTGCGTTTCATGGATCACAGCACTGGTGTAGGGCATGTTCACTTGGTCCTTCATAGTGGGTGATTGCTCTCTGCCAATCACTTTATCAATCTCTGCTTGGACCTTACCTATAATCAAAACAGCTATGGAATTAGAATGCCTGTACATAAACAGAAGGGTTTGGTACAAGCTGTAGGAAGGCTGGCAGCAGGAGATTGTAGACACTGATTGAAAGCCGGACATTCAGTTAGAGAAAGCAAGAGAAGCTAGAGGGGAATACATTTGTTTTCAGTTTTTCAGAGACATCTGTATAACTGTTCTTTGTGCACAATGTCTTTAATAAAGGTGTTGTCACATGATGTGCTACCTTATACCTTCACTATGCAGCTGAAAGGGTACCTGGGCATGTGGCAGTAGAAAATTAAACAAGATTAGCATCTATACCAAATACTGGAAGGAGAGTACTCTGGCCACTGAAAGTCCCCAAGTAGCATTCAAAATGAAGGCTAGAGTGAACTTGCCCTTCCAACTCTAGTCTTTTTATCAGGGTTTCCCCCTGCCACCTGTCCCTACAGAACAGCTACATTTGGGAAGCGTTTCTCCTTGTTTCTGCTAGACCAACTATCACCAAAGCTGTTCCTCATTGCAAGAGCCCCAAACCATGGACATATGTTCAGTCTCTCACAGAAATATGAGGTTTGAAGGGAAGACGCCATACCTCTGCTTGTCTTCTGACTTACTCTGTATTTCCGGATGGAGAAGCATGTGCAGTAATCCCCACCGGAGAGTGGTGGAGGTGGTCTCAGAACCAGCTGAAAACAAGTCTGCAGTCACCAGTCGAAGGTTGTTATAGTTGAAACCATTCTTTTCAGCCTCCTTACCCTGTGGAGGGCAAACAAGTAGGTGATAGGAACTGGGGTACTCACTGGGTGAGAAGACCGTTGTTCCAGAGACCAAAGACCTGAGCATCCACTGGCATCAGCCTACCTGATGAACCTGAGAGACACTAGATCCATTTTTGCTGACCAAGAAGTTCACTGGGAGGATAGAGCACAATGCAGACCATAGTCTGTATGTGTCTGATGTACTTCACTAACCATGTTACCTCCTGTATTTGAAGGTCATCCATCACCTGCTGTGTCCTGAGAGACAAAAGCTATGCTTGCCTTCAGGACAGAACTGAGTGCCTTGTGCTCTCAACTCAGACAAAAGCAGGGTCCCCCCCACCCACCCTTGCCATAAGATACTCCCCCAGAGGAGGTGGAACACAGTTATTGAGGTTTGATCAGATCGTCAAACTCACACAGTAGAGGGGGCTGCATTGATGTGGCAAATGCAAAATGAGCAGTATCTTGAGGGAGTTCTCTATAGAATCATAGAATAGTTAGGGTTGAAAAGGACCTTAAGATCATCTAGTTCCAACTGCTGTGCCATGAGCAGGGACACCTCCCACTAAACTATGCTACCCAAGGCTCTGTCCAACCTGGCCTTGAACACCGCATTACAGATTATCTGCTTCTGCTCTGCTATTTTCTTACAATTAAAAAAAAAAAAAAAAAAAAAAAAAAAGATCAGGGTATTATTGCTGCCTATTAAGTCTGCAACACCAATTTCAGCAAAACTGGTCTGTCATCCAAATGCTAATTGAGCTCAAATTTGTTAGCATATGAGATATGACAAGCTCTCTGCATGAGTTCATCTGCTTGTCTTTCCTAATCCTCTTTATACTTTCCTTTCCTAGGGACTAGCTTCTGTTAAATTATTCTGTATATTTTGATGCTGTTGTAATATGGGTAGCAATTAATAAGGCATTTAAGACTCAGCTGTTACTCCAATAAAAGATCTCTGGCAAGAGAGCTATGGGGCTGACCCAAGATAACCCAGTAGGATTCATCAGACTGGCTGATCAGGGGACCTTAGTGACAAGGGGCAACATAGTCAGGCTCATGTCCACCCCCAGATAGTACTGCTCAGTGCAAAGTAACTAACATAGGTCACGTTGCTCTGTCCGTGCATGGACTGGAGGTGCCCAGCACCCACAGCACAGCAGGGTTTGTTATGCAGAGCAGCAGTCCAGACTGAGGACTTGGATGGTGGAAGCAATTTGCAGGCTGAATTTGCTACTATTGCTCATCTGGCGCTCGAAATTTAGTGAATGCATGTGTAGAAACATGTTGTGGATGGATGGGCTGATGCAAGTACGTTTGATGTCATACTGACTCTTTAATTTCAGTAAGGTTCAGATTTCCCTTCATCTGATCTGTAAGGAGCTAGGTCTTAGCAAGCAATTCAAAGATACACATCTCAGAGGAGACACTGTCTTTCCAAGTCATGACTTGTTTTGAAGACAGGCTGTGGATTGGGCAATGATGCCAAAAAGCCAATCTGTTGCTGCAGTTTTGTAACTAATTTTGGGTCAGTCAATTATTAAAGCACTGAAGTACACAGAACCTTGTATGTTCACCTGTTCCCTAGTGCAAACTTGGTAATTTCAGTAAATTCTCAATCATTGCCTTTTAAATGCCTTTAAGTGCTGTGGGCTGAAAAAAAAAAAAAAAAGAGTTGCTAGATTCTGAGGGGAATGTGAAGGCAGAAAACGGGAACAAGCATCAGCAGATAATATGGCCTCTTAATCAAGCAGGTTACAGCATGAAGAAGTTAGCACCTTCTCAAGATAAAACATGGAATTAAAAAATAGGAAATAGTAAGAGGGTTTGTACAGCCTTATGAGGAAACTCAGCTTCTAACAATGAGCTTAAATAGGCAGAAGAATTGCCCCAGAACCTGAGGGTCTGCTGGCATCAGCCTACCTTCTCCATTTCCTTCAAAAATGCATCAGTGAAATCTCGGATTTCAGCAGGGTTCCAGGTCTTCATGTGCTTATCTATGAGCACGTCTATGAAGTCCATGAATGCTTTTTGTCCTCGAAAGACTTTCTGTGGCACTCCAGGGATACGCAACAAAATGGGCACCACGTTAAGAAGCTGAGGTGTCAGAACCAAAGAGAGAGAAGATATTACGTGATACAAAAAGAATAATAATGAAAGCACAAGCAACAAAGGGCAGCTTCTTACAGAACATACTATGCTCTTGGTTTACCTGAGGCAGGAATCCAGTTTCTTCACTCAGGAATTTTTCAAACAAATGTAATAGCTTCTTGAATGTCTCATCACCATAGTCAAAGCGCTCTCCATAAATGGTTGTGCAGATCACGTTGCAGACAGCGTTATTGATGAGAAAGCGTAAATCAAAAGGATGGCCTAAAAATGGAAATGGAGACCAAGCAATAAAGCTAAGCAACACCAAGCTATTGGACCTCAGCTGTCAGCCACGAGAATACACAAATGCCTTCAGGTCTTCTAGCAAAAAAGCCCCCAAGCTACTGCAAGTACAAATGCATCATACTAGGACGTGAAAATCTTCTCATCTCCTTCTACTGTTTGGTTGATCCTTGTTTAGAGGAGCAACCTCCTCAAAAAGATGAGTTGCATGGTAGTTCTATGCCTTGACAGATTACCTTTGCTTTGTGTCTAGGTGGCAGGCAATGTGCTGTGAAAACATTCAGCTGCACTTCTATTGCATGTGATAATATCAATATGTTCCACTAAACTTCATAAAGGTAATAATTACGCAGCTCTAGGAATAATTATGTATTTTACCTCTATATATCTATTTATTTCTTATTTGTTTCCTGTTTCAAATGGATTAGCATTACAGTAGCCCTACTGTGTAAATTAGCAGTGGCTTCTAGGTAAAGCAGGTCCCTAATACTTATAGACTAGAAACACTGCATGTGCTTAGGAAGAGAGCACTGCTTGCAAACAAGAGTGGCTGTAGGATTACTTCTCTCTCTGCATCACTGTGTTGCCTTTTTCTATGATGTCTCCATCCTTCTGGATGTGACAAACCTTCTTCAGCATTAACTGCGGCGCACAGAAATCCAGCTTCCTCCATCACTCGCTCCTCCAAGGATTTCTTTCCCATCCCAAAGTTCCTCAAGGTAGAGAGTGTGAATTTCCTTAGCTCCTTCCAGGCATGCCCATATCTTGCTACAATAATCCCTGGAATTATGGATGAAGAAGAAATGTCAGGAGCTCTGACCTGCACATCAAGGCAAGTTCACTAGAGAATAGCAAATGTGAGTTTGGATGTGAAAGAGTCTGATCTTGTACAGGTTGTTCATACAGCAGTTTTAAATCAGGTTACCTTCAGGTGCGTTGTGTATGGCTAGTGAAGGTGGAGAGGGCATTCAATGAGAGCAAGTGCTGCTAAGGATAAAGGAATCATTTCCCAAAACCATTCAGCATTACACCCTTAGCTTGTGTGAGTTTATGCCACTGCACAGCAGCTGAGGATGCGTGCTGGGTAATGCTCTGTCTTGGGAAGAAGTTACCTCCTTTTCTTGTGACAATGACACACACAGTGTGTGAGCATAAGCACTAAGCACTGGGTGTTGGGAGCTACCAGCTCCAACGCTGGCAGGAAAGTTGTAGTACCGACAGTGTCCTGGCACTGCTGCAGAAGTGTGTGCTAGCACCTGGAGCTGTACTACAGCCACTAAGAGGAGCCCCTTTTTATCAAATCTGATTTTGTCACCACCAAAGCATGGCAGACATACAAGGAGATTGGCCAGAGGGACAAAAGAAGGTGGCACCATATTGAGGAAACCTTCCATCTACCCAGTCCTCCTTCTGCTAGTGTCAGCAGAGAATGTCCATGTCCAAGGCACTTGCCTTCAGATTTATCTCCGTAGCCCAGTTGTTCATACATTGGCAGGTATGGCCGGTCAGCAAAGTCCTCTGATCTGTGGACCAGGGCTTCCTTCACTGCTTTATACCCGTTTAGTACTACTATGTTGGTCCAACAGTTCTGGAGATTGAAGATGTTTCCAAACTTCTTGTGAAGCTGCCAAGACAAAAAAGTACATCCCTGAAAAAGAGCTGAATGTAACATCAAAAGTATCGCTGTATCCTTCCTCAGAGCCTTTACTTTGTAGTGATTTTTGATGTGCTTTTATTAGGAGACCTTCAGCTGACCTTTAACCTTTGTCTTTGCAGTGCAACAGCTCAGAGCTGTGCCAAACAGCAGCTGAAGCAGGGATCAATGCTCTCTGAGCATGAAGTTTTAGAATTCACCTATCCTGGCCAAACTGCTGCTGTGACCATTAAGCAAGTCTTTTGGACTTTGTCTGACAATACAAGGTCAAGGACCTTTATAAGGATTTTCAGAGGCTGCATGCTCCACAATGAGTTATTTCCTAATACTTGTATTTATTTTGATGTGAAGGACAAGTTTTGAGTT
The DNA here is from genome assembly GCA_032466535.1 of Forpus xanthops. NCBI lineage: Eukaryota > Metazoa > Chordata > Aves > Psittaciformes > Psittacidae > Forpus > Forpus xanthops. The sequence continues at coordinate 3,945 of JASSUY010043204.1, read as the reverse complement.
GGTCTGCTTCTGCTAAAAGGAAATATTGATGATAAGCTGATAGGTATCGTATCTTTTCTTATTATGCATTAGTTCCTAAAGGTCTACCCAGAACTTGGTTCCCAGAAATGTGGTTGGAAAAGGCAATTCCACACTGGAGTTTCAGGTGAGCTTTCTCCCTAAAATGAGCATACACATCTAGTAGGTCTGGTAACTGGCACACAGTCTGTACCTGTTGTGATCTATAAGAGACATAATGCTGACAGCAGGATGGCTGCACAGGTAAGCATCTCAGCCATACACTCACTGTGGGAGCTTGCCATGGAGCTAAGTTGCCTCCAGGTAGACAAGCCCTTTGACTGCTAGGAAGGCAGGTCGAAGCTCTCCTGCTAGTCAGCAACATTGACCCAAGCACTTGGGAGTGTGTTGTTGGAAGACAGTGCAGTAGTAGCAATGCCCCACAGAATGTGCTCTGTTTCTCTTTTTTCCTGTCTTCTTTTTTTTTTTTTTTTAGTTAGAAAGCTGAATGTCTATTTCTGCACTGTAGCAATGCAAGGAGCTGAAGTACTTAAGACTGTATTTGCAGTGGGGTTGGAAAGGGAATTAGCACTTTACTGGCACTTAGAAGTACATCATTAAAGGTGATTAGTGGTCAAGATTGTGGTGAGCATGACACCACATGATGTGCTTTGAAGCGGTAATCTTTTGGACTATGCACAAGAAAATAATACAAATGCTATATTTAGTCTCTCCATTTGGCAGATTTTGGACAGCCAGTTGAATTATGCCTTCCTAGAAAAAAAGGTGTTTAGAGTTTGCAGACTGAAGCACAAAACCCCTGTGGTTTACCAGCTGCAGGCTGTGCTGTGCTTTTCCTTTGCAAAAAGCTAAGCCCTGACTTTCAATAGGAGCACTACTGAGAGTTTGGGCGTTGCTGCTGGGGCACATCCTGCAAGCTGATCCCTTTAATTGAAACTGTTGTATGCATGTAGGTGTGTGTAAGTAACTCCCAGGGAAGTCTGCCATTCCTGCAGCCACATCCCCAGCCCACAGATACTTGCTTATCTTCCCTTGTTTGTACATCTCCCTTTCCCCTTGTCCCCACATGTGCCCACTTTTAAGTTGGTGGCCAGCTTTACAGCAGCGCAAGCATTGTCTGTCACTGGGGGCACGACAGCATCTCCTACTGAGCTCATGCAGACACCGGGAGATGGACACTGGAGGGTGTCAGGGTGTGATTTTCTATTTACCTGTATGAGCCAGGTCAGTCCTTAGGCAGTGATGCGCTTTGCCTTGGGCCTTGGAGAGGGCATTGTCCTTCAGCTTTGCGCAAAGGTGGATCGTGCCAGGGTATCCCCACCCCACCTGGACCCATGGCTGTGTGAGGGGTGCTTCATCATGGGTCTCAGTACTGACCTGGTTGAAGGAGTGGTGGGGGTTGTGGAAGTCGACGCACAGCATGGTCCCAATGAATGGCAGTGACACTGGGCCTGGTGGGTAACGGCTCCACTTCCTCCTGCGCTTCATGAAGTCAAAAAGTAAGGTAAAGACTATTAGAAAAACTCCCAGGATAGAGAAGTTGCTCCAGCAGGATGACAGCTGGGATCCCAGCCACAGGAGCAATGCCATTTCATAGACTGTCTGCTCCTTGGTCGTCCTCCTTTGACCCAAGACTGTTTCTGCCCTCCTCTCCTCTCTCCTCTCTCCTCTCTCCTCTCTCCTCTCTCTTCTCTCTCCTCTCCCTGCAGTTGCTGGACTTGGAATGTGGGGCTTGACTCAAACCCATAGCTCCTCCTCTGCTCAACTCAGCCTTTGGGGAGGGCCATGTCTCTACTTCCTCCTCCTCCTCCTCCAGAGCTCAGAGGCCTCTTTGTCCCTGCCGGTGGCAGTTCCTGCAGTGTTGCGCTGTGTGAGGTCCACGTGGTTAGGTGCCCTCTCCCGCAGCCAAAGTGGGTTCACAACAAGTGACCCAGTTTTGCTGCATTCTCATTGAGTGATATTCACTCTTTTAAAATCTGTGCTGCCTTCTTGTTTGTACAGATGAGTCATGGGAGAAGCAGTTCCTAAGCACAGATCATACAGATTTCTGTTTGCAGGGCTGAGGATTTGTTCCACTGGAACCCAAGAAAGCTCAGGTCAGGCCAAGCTTCCTGTTACAGAAAGCACTTGTCACAGAAATTAGCCTAAAATGGTGACTTGAGACTTTAAATGTCCTTCATGTTTCTGGCAATAACAATCTTTATCCAACTCCAAATGTCGGTCAGCACAATGACCTTGATTTTTGTTGTATACAGCTCAGCTACGAGGGAGAAAGTACATGTATTGCAAGAAGTTTCGTGTTGCCAGCCTTTGGGGCAGCAGTAATGCAAAGACAGTTATGGAGACAGGCAAAGTATTTCCTAAAGCAGCACAGCTGTGTGCTGCTGGCATCTCTGCCATCTGAGATCAATAAAGCTCACTGTTACAACAGTTAGTTCTACCTAAAAAGAAGCAGTAAACCCATCACAGTTTGATCTGTGATCTCAACGTGATCAGAGAAAAGCTCCTAATGGAGCAATTGCTGCAGCAGTGATGGAGAGCTCAGACTGCAAACTGATGCACCTGCAAAGCCTGGGCAGCCAGCTCTGGTATGCAGCCAGGGCCTCAAAACACCCTTTGCCCAAAGAGACACCTGAATGCTCATGATCCCTGCAGGGCCCCTCACTGGAGTCTCTATGCAGCATGATCCTGCATGTCCCCTGTGAAAGCATCATGACTAAAGGTTCATCTCAAGTATCTGTAAACAAACATACACAGCATGGGAAACAACCAGGGGAATTACCAGCCTCCCCCTTCCAGCCCCCAACAGCAGGGTAGTGATTTCATTTGGATTAGAGAGACATGGTAGGATAGTTCACATGGCTGAAGAGCTGCCATAAATGGACATGGTCTCTTCAGGAAAGACATTCTGGAAAGGGTGAGGAGCATTTGTGATTTGCACAGCAGAGTGCCCAGAGCTTTGCCAGGGGACAGGTGATGAGCCAGCTGAGTGCAAGTGGAAGGAGGCAGAGCAACACAGGCAAACGTGTCAGGCTACTTGACCAAGGCGAGGAAGTTAATAGAGTTATCTCACAGAGTCACAGGCCTTAGGACTGACTCAAAGGTGTGCTCTAACTGGAACAGCTGTATCGACAAGCACAATCCAGGTGGTTTCTGGAGTGTGCTGAAGACAATTTCTAGACACAGGCAATCAAAAGAAAGAGAGGAGATGCTCTGCTGGGTTTGCAGTTCACAAAAAAGGAAGGATTGGTCTGAGACATGATGGTCAAGGGTAAGTTTGCCAGCACCAACTATGAAAACCGAAATATTAAATCCTGCAAGATGTCAGTAGGACAAAGAACATTATTGCTCTTGCCTTCAGGAGAGGAGATTTCACCTTGTTCAAGGTTCTGCTTGGCAGGATCCCAAAGAGAGCTGCCCTGGAGAGCAAAGGGGCCCAGGATAGCTGGTTGTTCTGCAGAGGCAGCCTAAACAAAACATGAAGGCCGTGCATGTGACTTATTAACTTGACTTTGGCAAAGCCTTTTAACACCATCACCCACAGCATCCTGGTAACTAAATCAGTGATATATGGGCTGGCAAGTATACCATAAAGCAGGTGAATGGTGGTTCAAACTGTGGGGCTCAAAGTGGGATCAGGGGTACAGAGTCCCAATGGTAGCTGGTCACTAGTGACACCTCTTACATGTCCATACTGGGGCTGATGTAGTTTAACATATTTATTAATGGCCTGGATGATGGGACAGAGTGTGCTCTTAGGAAGCACAGTCTGGGAAAGAGCCAAAGTATGTCTGCAGCTCAGTCTGGGAGTTTGTTGGTGTCGTAGTTTGAGGCCCCTCAAACAGTTCTGCGCACCCCCCCCCCTTTCTTCCCCAGTCCTGGGGAAATGAGAAGGAGAATCAAAAGAATGCAACTCCCACAGGTTGA